>RJWM01004811.1:0-97725 GCA_004363535.1 Dasyprocta punctata
ACAAATGTACCCATCATGCTCCTTGGCTGATCTGTAGTTGGCATCTAAATAGATGAAATCCCCCAGGGTGAGAATGAGACTCTATAATTAAACTTATGTTGGTGTTGCTGTTCATCTATTTTTCCTGTCAGTGAGTAAACTGTTTCATTCCTCTCATTTTTCCACATCAAATTCTCAGTATTGTAATGGGTCTCCCATGGTTCCAAGCAGTTACTGGCTCTTGGGGGGAAATTCTCCTCCGGCATTATAGATTGCAGCCTTCATGAGAAGGACAGTGATTTACTAGGCTGCTTCCTGTGCAGCTGGGAATTTGCTATATAATGACAGTGCCTTCTGTGGATCCTCAGTCTCAACCTGACAATGGATCTAGAGATTCAGCTACTCCTACTCAAAAGAAAATATCTTCATCCCACCTCATATTCTGTCCTTCGAAACACCCAAGTCAGCGAGAGGTTAATGAAGACATGGGGATGAGCACACTAAATGGTGACACTGCGATTGTGGGTGTTTCACTGTCTTTGAAAAACCTCTAACCCTGGGATGACTTCCAAAAAGCCCCACGCTGTCTCCCTTATTTTCCTACTCTTTTCACAGCTGCCTGCTTTCTCAGTGCTCCAGGCTCTGTCTTAGTCTCCTCAAGCTGCTGTAACAAAATACTGTAGGCTGAGAGGCTTACACAACAGAAATGCTTGTCTCATAGTCTTGGAGACCAGGAAAATGAGATCAAAGTGCTGGGCAATAGGGCTCTCTTCTATTCCTGGTTTACAGATAGCTACCTTCTTGCTCTACTGAGAGACAGACAGGCAGACAGAGAGGCACTTTGTATGAGTGCCTTAATCTTAATCCAATCATGGAGCTCTAGCATCATATTTTCATCTCGATCTAATTAGTGTTCACAGACCCTACCTCCAAATAATACATATTGGGGATAAGACCCTAACAAATGACTGGGGAAGCGTGGATACAAGCACCCGGTTCATAGCACATCCTAGCATTGTTTATTTTTTTGAGTAGAGTATCAGAATGGGCACTTGACCTTAGGAAGCACTGTGGATTTGTACTTAACTATGGTATATTCAGTTATGAACAAAAAAGTCAAAAACCAAATGAAAGGACTCTAAGGATCATGGGTGTGCCAATTAGTAGTTATAATGATTATAATAATAGCTACTTGGTATTAAGTAATTAACATGTGTCAGGTATCATGCTGAGCCCTTTGCACATACAATATGATTAAACATCAGATTTATTCCACTACATAGATTAGAAAAACTGAAGCTCAAGCAGCCATGCTACTTTTCCAGTATGCACTTAGAAAGTAATAGTAAGAGAATTTCACCCATGTTTGCCTAACACTCATAATTTTATGAACTCCATTCTCCTTTTCCAAAGATCTGTTATAACTTCCATCAAATTTCTTAAACTGATATTTGTACTTACCTGTTATTCCTTAACTACTTTGTAGTCACCAACCATTTATTATGTGCATGCCTTCTATCCACCTTAAAGCTTAAAAATAGAACAGTTCATATCATCTATTTACTTTGTGCTCACCAAAACATCTAATAGCAGCCTTTGTAGCCTTAGCTTTTTATACCAATTGTATTTTGATTTGTCATAAGTAAAATGTCAAGACTGATATAGGGAGCATGGAAAACAAACTGGATAGTTAACCATTGGTTCTCAGAAAGATGCTAGAATTTGATAGAACCTTCCATCAAATTGTTAAATGTCATCTCTTTGAACGCTATTGGCTACACCTCCCAGATATATGCCTGCAAGCCGCTTTTATACAGAGATAAAGAAAATAGAATCTAAATGTTGAAAAAAATTCAGAAACCTAAGAACTCTGCACAATGTCATCATGCTATGATTGGTAACATCCACTCTACTCTGAGATGTTCACCCCAGGACTAGCTTATCCTGCCACGCATCACAGACCAATTCTTATATCTGAAAGACCTTAGGGATCTCAAAAGCTCTATGGACCATCATTGACACTCAACATGATATAATTTGATTCTCAATGTAACAAGAAGTTTAGAATCAATTTTCTGTTCTAGCTTTCTCTGATCCATGTTGCAGGTCATGCCCCAAAGGGAGGGCTGGATCAGAGTGCAAGTCCTGTTTCCCATCACACTCACAGGAAAATCACTTCAAAACAAACTCACTATAGTCTCATGGAGTGTAGCCCCTCATACAGTGTTACCTAACACAGTCATAACAACTACAAAGTGGTCCTGTTACTCACATTACCTTGCTGCTGCACTAGTGTGTCCCTCTGTTGTATATAGAATGCCATTATTTGCAGTGATCTATATAGCTTCAGTGATACTTTTATCAGAAGGTATTATCCTTTTTCTCAACTAAAAAAAGAGACAGCATAATATCCAGTATCACTTATTACCTCGTATAAGGTAAATATTCCTCACAATGTGCCAATATTCTGAGAAATTTAGTTGCTGATAAACATAACTGACTATCCAAACATGGGTAAATTGGACTTTCACAGTTATTTATCAAGGTTCTTATAAATATGTCAGATCCCTGCATAGCTGGGTTGCTTTCATTTCTAATTCACCAAGGTTTAGAACAATTTTGAGAGGCTGATTATGTCTGGTTTGGGGTACAGAAGTAAGAGAATTTGCAAATGCCTGAATTTTATACATACACACATACAGTATTACCAGATATTTCCAAAGGAAAAGGCCAACCACTTAGGCCCTCTGACAACTGTTCTCAGGTTTGAATGGTACTTAATTTTTATCAAGCCTCTCCTCTGAATTATTGAAGCCTCCTATAATATCAACAAGTAAGCAAACACCGTCATGCATACAGCTTTCGCTATTATCATGGAAAGTAGCAAGCAGCTCTCATGAGCTTGCACAGGGACCTGAAAACCAAGTTCCCTTTCATAGCAGCAGCAGATCCATGTCCACTCTACTTGGTTTTATCCAGCCACATAGATACAGAGAAAGAGGGACTCATCCCTCTCTGGCTACTGGTAAATTTTATTTCTAATAACTGCTGAAAACTTCACTCCTGTCTGCAGTTAGTCCTGCTGGTTGGAGAAAATAAATACGTTATCTGAGGTAATAGATAAGTCTCATTAAGAAGATGGAATAGACTAATTCCCAGCATATCTCCCATGCGTGGGAAAACTACATTGTGAAGCAGAGCAGTAACACATCAATTATCCTTTATGCATGGAATTAGATGAGTCTCACTGCTATTTTATACCACATTATGTAATTTTTTATAAATAACCATTCATACCAGAGTATCTCAGTTTGCTGCCTCATAAAAGATAGCTAACACTTCTAGCTTACTTATCAGACTAATTCCTGAAACTACTTAAGGAATTCAGGTATTCTGCTCACAATGTATATTCCTGTTAAGAAATCCTTATTTCTACTTCAGAATCATGGTTAACATATGCCCAAAAACCAAGATTTAGTATTAACCTAAAATCAAATGCTACACACTTGATGGTATTACAATTTTAATGAAGTTGGCTCCTACCAATGAAAGTGAAGTTAGCTATTAGCATTCAAAATAGATTCTGAGGATCTTGTATTAGATAATGACTTGCAATTAGCTTAAGTAGTTGACCAGGCTTATCACCACAAATTATAGATGAAATGTTTGGAAGCAGCTCCATTTCTTCATTTTTAATTTTTTTTTTATTTTAAAAAGGATAAAACAGAATGAAATCAATCAAAACAAACCAGTGTAAGCGATACAGGACTTCAAAACATTATGAAATCAACCAATAGTTACCATAATGTCTTTTGATGTTTTCAAAACAACTGCAGATAACTTTGAACATAGTAAAAAACAAACAGAACAGAAAAGAATAGAAACAATAAAAATAAAACAATGAATACAATAAAGGACTTCAAAACCAGCCAATAGTAAATCCAAAATTGCTACCATAATATGTCTTGCTATCTTTGAAATAGCTGCTCCTGCCATCAGATTTGATATAATCAAACAAAACAAAAGAGAATAAAACCCAGCCCAACAAAACAATGGAAATGATATAGGACTTTCAAAACAAGACCATCGGGTATCAACAACAGCTACAATCCTCAGAAGGGGATTCCCCGCTAGATGTCACACTGCATACCACTATCCTCTGAACCTACAATCAGACCACTGGCCCTAGACCTGCAGTGTTAGTGAAATAACAATTACAGTTCACCTCCATAGCTATCATCACAGCCTGTCTTTCTCCGGATAAGCCAGTTGCTTACACCAGGGGTGGAGTGATTGGTACTTCTTGTTTCCAGCCCATGCACAAGAAGGGGCTGGGCTCTGGCTGTTCCAAGTCTGCTGGTGGCCCACGCATGGCACTGTTTTCTAAACTGGGCTTGCTTGCTGGCGTGGCCTTGTTCTCTCTAGTCCCAGTCCACGAATGGCAGCAACTCCATTTCCTCAGTAGTCTAACCATCTGTATTCTACTCTTGTATACCTAGTTAATTTTTATTAACAAATTTTTTATGAGGCTATAATATCCCAAATATAGAAATTTCACTTCACAGGAGACAAATCAATGGAAGTTTTCACATAAAGACTTTGGTTGCTAGTGGAAATGATGCAGTCGCAGACTCCATTGTCATCACTTGTAAGTTGTGTAATAAAAATGAGATGATGACCAGAGAAATGCTCATCAGACCATAAGGTGATATTCAAAACTAGGAAGGCATTACATTTGTATTATCCTAGTTTTTAAAAACGTCTTCTATATAATAGGGAGAAGAGCATAAAATCCAAAGACTTGAAGTGCTAAATGAGTTTGACCCTAAATGTGATTCAGAAGAAGGTAGAAAGGCAAAAGATGAATTCCAAAATTGGAAAAGTGCTCAGAAAGAGAGTGGCTCTTAGATGACAGGCTTAACTCTCAGATTGTGACCCTGCAGCCTCACAGTGCATGTGTATCAGTCAGCAGAGCTGCCACAACAAAAGAGTATACAGCATCACTTTCTCCCTGTTCAAGGGTCTCGAGGTCTAGCATTGGGTGCCAGTGAGGCTGGTCTCCTTTTGAGGCCTCTTCTCGTGGCTCTGGGTGAAGCTCACAGTGCACACAACCTCCTCTCCATGTGCAGAGAGAGGAAGTTCACTGGTGCATCTTCTTTCAAGGGTGCAAATCCCCCCAGATCGGAGCTGCGTCCTCTTGAACTTCTTTCAGCCTAATTACTTCCCAAAGGCTCATCCACAGATAGCATTGCAATGGGGCTTAGGAATTCAACACCTGGATTTTGGAGGAATATAAATATTTGTCCATAACACTAGATATTTGAGTGCCATTTTGTAAAAGTCCATGACAAATCAAGTTGACAAATATTTACTGAGCTAATACAGAAAATAAGTCACCGTGCTAGTAGTATGCAGAACAGAACAAAACACACAGTTTGATCTCTCTGTCCTCCAGGAGTTCATAGTGTGGCTGAGAATACAATAAATTCACACAGGGAAGAGCATGTATTAAATGTAAATAACAATTCAGAGTGAAAGGAGAGATCTCAGGAAGCCATGTGTGGTTCCACACTAAACAGAAAGTGCTTGGGCATTTTTTGAACAGAAGTGGAACGTGATCCTGAGAGGTGTAGAGGAGAGGGAAACCCTGCCATCATTCATTTACTCCTTCTTTACTAAGGCATCAGATACGTCAGGAGCTAGAAATGCAAAATGAATAGTGAGTGCCTGTCATCTGGAGGAAAGCAAAATGCCAGGGAACTCAAGATCAAGACTGAACTCCTAAGTAACTGACGGGTCTGATCCTTCCCATGGCCACGGCCAGGTCCCTGGGAGCCTTTTCCACTTCTTCAGAGCGCCTGTGTCTTCTCTCTGCCCCAACTGGGCAACACGGTTTCTCCTGCTTAGACCTCTCCCTTCCCAACCTGCTGCCGGGTCTGGTCTCCTCCTTCCTGATCTTGGACAGCCCTCTCTGAGGATGTCCCGACAGTGCCCTTCCTTCCAAAGCTGCGGTTTTGTGACCTTCGTGCCCTGAGCCTTTCAGAGCATGAATCGCAGTGCAGCGGAATTACACAGCAGCATAATTGCAGCTTAGTGTCCCAGGAACAGTTTGGCTTTTTCTTCCATTTATAGAAACATATCAAATATTCAGAATCATGATGGGAAGAAATTGAAAGTGAGATTCTCTTTTTACAAATATCTAAAACAAAGAGAATCTGATTGTTTTCTTAGGGCTCTAGTCACCTTAAAAAAGGTTATATTACTATCTTAACACTGTGAAAAAATTTAGATTTGGAATAACGTTAAATATAATATGATACAGCTAAAATTCGAAATATAATTCTTCAAAAAATTCTTTATATTTCACCTATAAGTATAGGGGAGAAGCATTGTAAAATTGTTTTCTGAAAGTCATACTATTATTAATGATCTAACTCTTGGCTGAGAGTTTTAATTAAGTGTGCCGAATCTATCTGCCAACTTAAATACAAATATCCTGGAGTTATCTTTTAAATATATATATATTAATATAAAACCTTAGCTTAGGATATATTATTTGTATCACAAGAGAAATCTCCAGTTATTAAACTATCTACTACAGCAATTCTCAGAATAATGAATTCCTTCACATTGTCATTCAACTTTTGAAAGTTTCAATATTTGTGCAGATGTTCAGGACAATATCTGTTCTTCCAAAAAGATCCTTTTCCATGATCTTCTCTCTCCTCTCATGGTGCTGAAGATGCACATCACAAACTTTATTCATTTTGCAGACAGCACACACTTCAAGATCCCACTTATTTTATGGCTTGGTTGCCAGACTCAAAGGTAGGAAAATATTCATTAAATATATATAATACATTACAAAAAATAAGTTTGACTTTCTGGCACTTTTCCATAAGCACATATTTGAAAGGTGTGCACAAGAAGATTTTGTATTGCCTGCAAAACGACTGACTCTAAGCAGGGATGATCACTTCCAGTTTCTCACTGCAGAATGAAAGGCTTTTCCCCTTTACCCTATAACCCAAATATCACACTGAGCTTAAGGATGTAGCTGACATTTTAAAAGATCACCAAAAGTGTTCTCTTTCCAATTGCAATTATGCCCTCTATCTCAGTGGGAGCCATTGTCTGGGGCTTCTCAGCTCTCTAGCTTACTTCTGGCTTCCTTTCATTATCCTGATTATTCATTTGCCGCCCAGCACTCATTTTACGAAAGATCATATCTGCCATTTCTATAATGAGTGCTTGACTTTTACTGCCAGCATAAACACATAAAATATGTAATAATTAAAGTTCACTAGTCACCAAAGTCTTGAGATCTGTCATGTTGCTAATTTGATTTTTCAAGCAATTGCTTTTCTGTGAACAAGGTTGATTTTGCAACCCCACCCCAGGCAGTGCAAAACTAATGGCTGAAGGAAATGGCCTTAACCTAGAGAGATCATCATGAATGGACACCATATAGTTCAACGTTAAGACTCATCTTCAACCAAATAATACACCTATAACGTATGATGGCTCTCAGAACCAGCAAAAATCTCAATATTTGAACACAAAAACTGCTATAAATGTTAGAGATGAAATAGTACAGTTTTAAAAAATAAAGTATTGCTTAATAAACAGCATACTTTATATGGAAGATTGGGAAGCCCAAAGGAGAAAGTTCGCTAGAGTCATTAAGGGAGCCTGCATAACCTGAGTAAAGACCATCACAACCTGTAGACTGCACTGGGTTAGGACAGGATTTTCAGAACACCACTCACTTATTTGGACATACAATGCTTCTTTGTTTCAATAATATTTGCAAAATCCCCTAGGTGCCTCATGATAATGAATTCATCTGACAGTTACTTTAATGACAAAGATTAATGAACTCATGCGATATTCATGCGGCCCTCTGGGAGCATCAGGATGTGTTACACAGAGTGTAATGTTGGTAAATGTATACAGCGGAACGCGTATTGGCCAAGGGACTTGAGGAGTCAAACTTTGAGTTAATAAAGAAGCAGCAAATAAAGAGGCAGCTTCCATTTATACAGATTTTGTTTGTTTGTTTTTGCAAATAGCAGAGACCTTCATGGTGTATTCAGATAAAGCACAGAAGCCAGAAGACCTGAATTTGAGGGCTGAATGGATCACTTACAGCTGTGTACTCTTGGGAAACTTTCTTTACTTCGGAGCTTCGGTCTCCTCAGCTATAAAACAAGAACTTAGTAACACAGACATTCTTAAAGCCTCTCCAAAGAATAAAGACAGAAGGGTAGAATGATCAATCAATCAATATAATTGCTTCCTCACAAGTTTTTTTTTAAGAAGTAAGCTTATAAACCTTAAAGCATTTTGCTGTCTCTTTGAAAAACAGGTATTCTAGACATGGAGTTTGTTTCCCATAGGTAGAAAAAAGAATGCCTTTGTTACATTACTTACACATAAAAACATGGGTGCTGTCTTCTGAATAAGAAAACTAGACCTGATCAATTAAAGACTTACCGAATTATCTTTTTCCAATTTTATAGTGAGATATCAAGTTTGAAGCAACACAGGAAATTTCTCTTTTGATGCAACCCTCTGCCATGTAGCAGCCTTCAACGGCAACAGAGTATAATTAAACCTTGCCCAGAGTATGATCAAACCCGGTTGTGGGGAGCTAAGTAGGACTAAGAATCTGCTCTCTCAGATTCTTTCCCAGACTAACATGCTGCCATTCTATTAAGTGGCATAGTCATTCTTTATTCACATGGAAAACTTCTAATTAATTTAAAGTACTTCCAGTTAAATATAATTTAAGACAGTTTCACATCTTTAGACTAAAAGAGACACCAGTTCTTCAGCCTCCATCAGTCAATTATTTAACCTGTTCTTAGAAAATCACAATCATTTCCCTGGAACTTCCTTTTCAGAGTATAATATCTTCTCACCTTCTCTTGATTTCAATCTAAAACTGCCATTCTCTAGAAAATAATTCAGCAAATGGAAGTCTCAGATAATGAACACTCCCTGATCTTGAAAGAGTAAAGTGATAGATCTTCTGGGATATTGGTAGTTCTCAGGGTAAATGTGCAACCATGTATTCCAGGATAATCAGAAAACCAAGGAAATCCAAAATTCCTCAAAAAATTATACTTCCACTGTTAATATGGTATACGCTTCAGTGTGTTTCTTGGTCAAACAAAATCAGCAAATGATCACTCTGTGTGCACTGAAAAATACACATGTAGTAATGTTACCAGTCAGCCTAGGGTTCTTTTGCTCGATTCAGATGGAAATCGTTAATTGACAAGGCACAGCTCTGCTAGCAGTCCTGACATCACCAGGTGATGACACCGGATAATGCTGGCAGGCAACAGTTGGCACAGCCAGCTGCTGGTCACACTGCTGCCAGCCACTGTTCAGTGGCAGCATGTGCTGGACATGATAGGTCAGTTCTGCCAGGCTCCGTGTCTCTGGCAGCTCTCTGGTGTTTTTGTCTTTCTTTGGAGATAACTGCTCAGTCCACTTTACTCAGGATGGAAATCCCGAATAGAGGTATAGGACTTTTGGAGTTCACACTATCAAAGAAATAAATCAGGAGCAGGTTTACAGGACACCAAAGTGAGTCTTTAACAGGGTCTGTGCTGCTGCACAGGGAGGTCAGTACACAGGAGGGAGCCCTTCTAGACTACACCTGAGAAGCGCCTGGGAAGTGCTGTGTATGTGGCAGCTGCAGGCCTGTTTCCATGAGGGGCAGGGCTGACACCAGGGGATCTTCTGGAAGGCTTGCTGTAAATGCTGGGTATGCAAATAGAGGCCCAGATTCCTCCCTTACTGACTTAGCCACTCCAGGGTGCCTGTGTCTCTGTTCTCAAAACTTCAGCAGGATCATCTGAAGTGGCAAGAGTGGGGGCAGAACCCAAGCTGCCTATCTGGCTGCACTCATCAGCTAGAGTGGGGAATTGCAGTTTACTAGCCAGCAGGGACACTGAAGCAAACTGTCCCATCTATTGGGGCGCAAGGGGGAGCAAAGGGAAGTGAGGGGGAGGGGCCACTGTCTAGGGCACACACACACACACACACACACACACACACACCTCCAGCCAGCAGGGGACAAATAAGAGAGGCTGGTGTTTCCCACCTGTCTCAGTAATGATCATTACTGCACATTAATACATGGTCTAAAGAGCATCTCCAAGGGTCACAGTCCCTGGCTCTGAAACGGACTCTGACACTTGGTCATGATCCCTCCTCTCTGGCACTTAGGCCCTCTGGACTTCAATCAGATTTTCAATGAAATGAAAACTTATCAACTAAGAGGAGCATTATCTGCTCTGTGGGTCCAAAATCAGGTTAGCAACCAGAGCCAGCAGACCAAATCTGGCTTCTGGCGGGCTGTTTGTTTTTACATAAAGGCCTTTTGTTTACATACTATCCCTGGCAGCACTCACTGTAAAGTCAGAGCTGAGTCTCTGTGTCAGAGATCATATGGCCCACAAAGCCTAAAACATTGCCTAACGGATCCTTAATTATTGTAATGCTGTCCTTTATAAATCCCAATGCCATCTTGAAAGAGAGCAAGGGAAAAGGGAAGGAACTCAAAAGATTGAGTAATTCTCTCAAGTAGATTGAACTGAGGTTGGAGACATGTTAAATTATTAGATGAGATTAAATTTTAAATCATATTGAACTAAATTTAGTTTTGCTCCCACTGCTCAGTGGGCACAGTCTTCTTGAGGAAGATCAATTAAGTTATGGAGAAAAGCAATACTTCTTCACAGTTCTTTCACACTCTGGAATTGTAGTGTGAGTAAGACTTCGATCACATTACGAATACATTGTTTGGTTGAGAGAACATATTGGTAACAGTGTCAGACAGATCTCTGAAACCAAAGGAATCGCTGTTCCCTGCACAGTCCTGTGTTCGAGGCTGTGTGGGGTAATGGAAAGGTGTGTTGAGAGACAGATCTGAGTCCCGGCCCTGGGGTCAACCACTGGTTACCATTGCAAGTCTCCAAAAGATATTTTAACCATGACAACAATGAGATTATATGTTGAAGTGGAAAGTGTAGGAAATGACTCTGCTGTATGAGCCCATTCATCTATAGAGTGGGGCAAGGGAAGAAAGAATGTCCACAGTCAGCTTCATTTTCATAAATTTACGCTTCTAGGAGGTAAGAAATCTGATTACAAAGGTGTCACAGAGCTCCTACAGATATTAGAAGGAAAAAAGCATCTTTTCTCCTACATTCTCTCCAGTAGAAATGACTAAAAAGACAACTGCCATTTTTCTCAGATAACTAGTAACATTTTTTTTACAGATGGCTTAGCAGGAATTTGCATATGTGAGGGCAAGGATCCAAATAAAACTAAGGGAAAGGAACTTACAGAGTGCTGCATTATTCAAAGACAAAATCTAAGTCACCTATGCAAGATAAGAGATTTGCATCCATCATTCAGCAATCTGTTCTGTTACAAATCAATTAATTTGAAAATCAATTTCTAGAGTACCAATTAAAGATGATAAGTCATCAATGACTCATGCAAGACTCACACACAAATGAAGCTATTATCTTCAAAGTGAGTAGAAAGCTTTCCAAGATGAACTCCAAAGCCTGTTGAACGTTCTTATTTGAAAATAAAAGGATTTTTTGTTTCTCTCTTGCCTTCCCCTGAAATTTCCTCATTTATATCAGTGAAGAATTCAGTGCATGCAGGATTAATCTGTTAACCATTTTCAAACTCCAGTTTCACTTTAGAGTCTTCTAAAGTGTTTCTGTTCAATGAGATCGAAAAATTTGTAATGCTTTTGCAAAAGAATAAAATACAGTGTTCTTATCAGTGAATCGATCATTCACAGATTCATATAGGCACAGAACTCTCCATTAAGAAGGATATTCCTGAGCAGGACCAAAGAAAGAACAGTGGTCACACATACTAACAATAGTAACGCTTGCTTTCAGGTGACAGCAGCTGCTACATGCCAAGCAGAGCGCAAAGTACTTCCTCTGTGTGGCCCCATTAACTCCCGCCACAAAGCCTCAAAAACGGGTAGGGGGAAATTGGCAGTAATTTTTCTGACTATACTTCAAGGAAAGGTTTTAGGCATCCAATTATCTATCACAGCTAATTTTGTTAATGTGTTAAATGTTTACCGCATCACGAAGTCTGTGCACAGTCTAAGCACATAGGTAAAGGAACCGCAGCTACTCTGCTTTCTGTGGGCAAACACTGTCATCTTGTGGACACTGCACACATAGCAAATAGGTCATGGTCCCAGGATGCTAAAATGTTTTTTGCCTTCATTAAGAAACTTGCAACCAGATTCTTGCACTGTTATGCATGTACATCACTGTGTGTTACAATCAAAGGTAAAATCCTCCTCTATGTGTTTTACTTGTGCTGATAAGGCGGTGCCATGTTGAGATTTGGAGAGAACGCATCTCCTTATTTATTGAAAGAATTTATTCTGTCTCTCTTTACGGTAGTACATTATATTTTGCCAACATTTCTTTGCCTAATCTTTAAACTTGATTGAGCCTTATTTTTTAACAAAGCAAAATTATTTAAGAAAATTAACAAATTTTTATTAAAATAGCAAATAACAAAAGCAGAAGGTATGGTTAGACTTTTGTAATAGAATTTTCAGGAGCACTAGACTCAAGATTTGGTAGCAAGATTTTGGGACAGGCACTTTGGGTTCGGAGCATTTTCATCCCTTCCGACACTTACCTAACGCCAGGCTGTGCTCCAGGGGTCGGGTGTGCGCACTCAGAGGCTGCCCAGGGATCCTGTGGTCCACAGTGCAGTGGATACACAGTGCTTTGGCCTGCAGTGCTTTGGCCGGGAAAGAACTGCATGAAGAGACCTTTGTGGCTTGGTCAGACTCGCAGTACTGGGAGAAGACCTTCACTCTCTCTCAGGAGCTCCTATCACTCACCTGGGTGAACGCAAAAACATTCTATGGTTAAACAAATTGTTTTTATTTAATGCCTTTAATTCCTATTCGAATTGAAATGGGAAAAGTATAATGTGTATACTCTAATAATTATTTTAAAAGCTAAAATATTGTCCAAGATTAAAAAATGTAAGGAGACAGAATGGGTGCGTGAAACACAGTTCAGATATCACAAGGAAAAGGAGTGGGCGGTAAACCCGTTTCCAAACTGATGAAAGAGCGAATGAACATGAAAGAAGGGCATTAAAACCATAGCGTCACGGTGTGACCCCAGTCACTCTGGGGCCACGCACAGTCACGGTGTAGAATAAACAACGTTCCCAAAGAAAGCCTGGCATGTGATCTCTCTTTAGGTATTTACTGAACAGATAGGTGACTAAGGAAAAAATAAAGTAAGTTGGAAAATGACCTCCATGATAAGAAGAAAGAATAGGATCTCAGTGGAGGTTTGTTTGCCAAAGACTGTGCCAGGCAAGGACTCAGTCTATGAAAGGGATCAGATGTTGACCCGGTACCTGCAAGCACTGTGAACAGGAAGGGCTACAAGGAGAAACACTGAACCTTTCGAAGACACTGACTAATACCCTGCAGAAGGAACAGGAAAGCAATGTGACTTGAGACCTCATCTTATGTCCAGATACAGTCAACCCTCTATCTCCACTCAACAAACTATAAATGAAAACTATTCACAAAAGAAAATCATGTCTGCCCTGAACACGTACAGAGATTTTGCCTTGTCAGCATTCCTGAATAGCAGTGTGCAACAACCACTTACATGTCTGGAAGTCCTCTTTCAGGAATATTTTTAGTTGAGCTGTTGTGTCTACCTCAGTGCCCTGAGCTAACTCCAAATAGTTAACTTTCACGGTCATTTTGATCTTGGGCAAGAACCAGAAGTCTCATGGCGCCAGGTCTGGTGAATAAGGTGGATGAGGACACAGCATCACGTTTTCATGGGTCTGCCTTTCTACTGAGTGGCACTTGGCAGCAGCATTTACTGTCGGCTTTGGTTTTTTTCTCACACTTCATAAAGACACTTGTGAAAGAGGACTTCCAGAGCTGCTTTAGAAAGTGGCAGGAACTGTGGGATAAGTGTGCTCACAGTGAGGGGCGTATTTTAAATGGAATTCATAACAACGTATCTTTCATTGTAATAAATTTTTAAAAATCTAAACATTCACTGTATATTCCGACTGCTTTTCATATATAGTGTTGAGGGTGCATTAGTTATTTTAAGTAATCAAGAAATAATTAAAAGTATAAGGGAAGGTATGTGGAGCTTATATGCAAGTACTATAGTAAGTAAGTTGAATGAGATTGTGGAACCAGTTCCCTGCGGATACTGAAGAACGACTGTATTTTCATTAAGCGAGTCTTGCTGAACTTTCCTTTCATGTCTACATGTACTCAGAAATTCAAATTTAAGCAGAATTATTTGTTTAAAGATGACTAAGTATTTTTCTTCAAGATATTCAGTGACTACCTTGTGCCTTCAGATAGGAAAATACCTACATGATTTGCCATTATTTTGTCATTATTATTATTATTATATGAACCCTTAACATGGGATAGCTCTCATCTAACCCATTACAAAATTTTAAGTGTAATATTTTTAGCTACAGGCAGCTCTCTAGAACTGATTCATCATAGCTGAAATTTTATGTCAATTTATTACTAGTCTAAGCATCATTTAAATGGTACACATGACCAGGCGAGCGAGTAACTTTGAGCCCATGACTGTGAATTTGCATGATCCTAAGACAGTGCTAGGAACTCCCACAAGTAGGTGCTTCTCTGGATCAAAGGGTTATTTCTCAAACATATTCCTCAAACTGTAGCTTCACAGGTTACTAATATGTTACTTGGAGAGAAAATGAGACAAGGGAATTAAATTACGTCTGGAGAAGGCTGAGCTAAACAAAATCATGTAGATTTTTCTTTCTTCTGATCTTTTTAGGGACTGAACAGGTTGACATCTTTGTCTGTTTCCAGAAGTGTGTTTCTCAAACTCGGGGACCAAGAGGCTGTTTTCTCGCAGAGACTCTCTGGGCACTAATGTCCTGAAATATGCTTTTGGAAAGTCTGGAGATGAAAATGAATTAATCAGGGATAGACCCTGGAGGATGAGTGGCATGTAAATCCTCATTATTCATAATCAGTTTAGAAAATTTTATTAATTAACTGCCAAATTAGACCAGCACTCTGAAGCAACATTAGAAAGTTGAGTTTCTTAAGATGTAAGGAGAGCTGGCCAAAGGTGTAATTCCAGCACTCTGGGAGGCGAAGGGAGGAGGGTCTCAAATTCAAACCCAGCCTGTGCAACTTAACAACTTAGTGAGGCCCTGTATCAATTTTTTTAAAGGGCTGGAGATGTGGCTTAGTACCAGAATGTTTGCTTTGTGTATTTGTATTTTAAAAAATCAAAAAAACAAGTTTTAAAAAGGACTGGGGAGGTAGCATAGTGTGAAAATCCTGGATGCATTCTCTGGTACAAGAAAGAGAAAAAGAGAGGAGGGAGGAAGGAGAAAAGAAGAAGAAGGAGGAAGAGGAGAAGGAAGAGGAGCAGCAGCAGCAAGAGGGAACAGTCAGGCTGTGACCCTAGAGACTCCAGGGCAGCCTCATCCTAAAGATGAGGTCAACTGTATCATAGCCCCAGGCTTCTTTCACTGTTCCTTAACTCAATGTCAGTCCCATCCCAATGTGTAAAATCTCCTTCTCTTTCTCATTTTGCTCATTCTTCCAACCATGTACATGACATGATATAAGTAAAAAAGTTATCTCCCACCAAACATGAAAGATTTACTCCTCCTAGATTGATTTCATTCCTTTGTCTAAATTTTTGAAGTCTAATTCCCAAAGGATCTAAGGCCCAGGGCAAGAGTATAAATGTAGAATTATAGGTCTTAAGTCTAATTACGTGAAAATTACAAATCAAGCTAAAACCTCTTCTGTGCTTGTCTTAGTTACTTTTCTCATTGCTAAGATGAAATACCTAACACCCAAAGTTAAAGAAGGAAAGGTTTATTTAGCTCACAATTTGTGGAGGTTTCAGTCCATAATCAGCTGGCTCCAAGGCAGGATGGCATGGCTGAAGGGCATTGCAGAGGAAGAAGAGTTCATGGTGCCCACAGGATGGCAAAAAGCAACAAGGGATAGAGGACCTGGCTCTTTCTGTCCCTTATATTGTACATTATACTCAGGCTACCCGCCCTAGGGCAGGTGTAGCACTCATACCCCTAATCCTAGCCAGAACTATGCCAAACCAATCAGTAGACTGGTTTAGTTATCACACATCCTGGATCCCAGTACCATGCATTCTAGACCCAGCCACCTCTGAAAAGTCTACCCACTACGACTGCATGAGGTTTTGGGGGGACATCTAAACCTAAACCCTAAGAGTGCTCACCTTGATAAATATGCTTTCATGACCCTACGAGGTCAGGTTAAACTGTCTCATTTGGCAGTAGCCAGGACCCTGACCTGACCCAAGGCACAGGGACCCAGCCTCTGTGTCCCTCCATGCCCAACTCAGTCCTGCAAGGAGAGGGTCTTCCTCACAAAGGTATGTGCACCTGCACTCCACGCAGACACCCTGCCCACACTCTCTCCACACTGCCCACACTGCTCTGGTGACTGGAAGGTCCAGTCAGCAGGAAATATGGGGAGTGGAGCCTATTGTTACCACAGGCAGAGTACTCAGCACTTTATGCTCACGGGGCTTCTAGGCTGCATTACAGCTTTTGTCCCAGATGACAGAAGAGATGTCCAGGATGCCAAATTGCAACAGGAAAGTCCAGACCTGATAACTTAGCAATTTAGCGAGACCTGATCAGAAGTGTATCTATAAACAATGACTGGGGATGTAGCTCCATGCTAAGGCCCTGGGTTCAACCTCAGGACCCAGAAGAGTGAATTCCCAGGAAGAGGCCTAATGCCCCTGCAGAGAACTACACTGTTGGGCCAGGAAGCCCCAGAGAAACCTGAGGACATGCACCTGTGAACAGGACACACTCTTGCCAGGGACAAGGGGCATTGCTAGGAGATGGCAGAAAAGCAGATTTAAGGTAGAGTGGAAGCAAGAAAAATTCCTCTAAAACTTCACGCTCTTTGAAGCTGTGGTCTTTGCAGTGACTCCCAGCCTTCGGGTTGGGGCGGGGAGTGAAGCGGAAAGGTGTTTCTTACTTGAATTTAATGACTTCTGAACGCCCCTGGTCAGCTTTCCCCTTGTTCTCCAAGGTAAGACTACTTTGCCTTTGGCATTAAAAAGAAAACTGGATCAGCTGTGTGAAAAATCAAAACTGATGTATTTTTATCAGCTTCAAACTTATCCCAAGGCTTTCTCCCACACTGTGTTAAATAATAGAAGTCTTTTTAATTGAACTGCTGTGTGTGTACCATATGTCGGGCGACATTACGCCAGTGTCTCACTCTAAGCAGCGAAACGCGCTTCATGAAAGCATTACAGTCCAGGGAATCATTCTGTTTTTAGGGAAGGAGCACAGAACTGCAGCAGCTTGAAACCACACCAGAACAGGGCCTCTGAAATGTAATTGTGAACACACATTGCCAGGAAGCAGGGAGAAATATCCAGAGTTAGAGAATGAAACCCAAAGAAGAAGAGGAGAAAGTGAAGGAGGGAAGAGGGAAAATGGGAGAGAGGGATTAAAAACTGGGAACAGAAAGCATTGTGCCACAACTCCATCTATAGAATCAAAGCACTGGTGATTTGAGTTTCCAAGTAGTCCTCTAAAGTCTGACCTCTAGACTCATTTCCACCCAACAGCATCGCCCCGTGGAGGTAGGGTTCTGATCAGAGATGTCATGGACCAAAGCAGTGGCCACGTCTACAGTAACATGCGGTTGTGTTCTTGCCCCCAAGGATCCTGGAGCTTCAGCAGAGTGGCGACATGGACATCTTGAAACACAAATGGTGGCCCAAGAATGGCCAGTGTGACCTGTACTCCTCAGTGGACACAAAGCAGAAAGGAGGTGCCCTGGACATCAAGAGCTTTGCAGGGGTTTTCTGTATCCTGGCTGCAGGCATCGTCCTCTCCTGCCTCATAGCCATGCTGGAGACATGGTGGAACAAGAGGAAGGGCTCCCGCGTCCCATCCAAAGAGGTACTTGAACCCACAAACAGGTCATGCCCGGGCCGGGTGGTCACAGGGGAGGGAATGGTGAATCGTGGATGGCCATTATTTATTTTTTCTTTGAGGATCAAAATTAAATATATGGCAGGCAAAGATTGGTAAGGCCAATGGTAATGTCCACTATAGCTCACATCAGATAAGGGAAGAGTAGGCTATAATAGTAGAAAGGTTGTTGATTTCACATGTGATAATAGTTTTGAAATTCTCCCAAATCTCAGGATAAACTTGAATTCAATGATCTTTGAGGGTCACAGTTTCTTTGACCAATTTACAAAGGTGCTTACCACTGCAATTATTCATTTAGCATAGATAAATACTAGTATCACTAATACTAGGCTTTAAAACTTCAAATTCACAATTAAAATAAGGAGAATTTTATCTTCAACATTAGTAACTGCTTTCCTCTCTGTAAGTGTATATCTACAGAATTATCCTAGACTTACCCTAGAGTTACCCAGAAAGTCATCCGAATTCCACCTTTCTCCTTTACTTTGAGTCAGTTTAACTTCTGGATCATATTAATTTTTTCCTAGGTATCTGAAAGAATAATTACAGAATTACACACACCATCTCTTTTAAAGTGTCATGTGTCTTGCTTTTGTCACAAATTTTGTGGCGATAAATTATCTGAGAAAATATGAACCTAACATAAACTACTTGGTCCATTTATCTTATTTCCACTGGGGAAAAAATGTAAAAAATTTTTAAATAATGAAATTGGATTCACTAGAGCTTCAGAAGTTGAAATGAAAAACAACCTGAATTTGTTAAATGATTTGATTTGATGGATAGTTTCAAAGCAAGTCCTGAATTTTCTGTAAGTGGAACTTGGCTCACGGCTGCCTAGGGCAAATCCTGAGAGTTTGTGCTTTAATACACAAATAAAAAAGACATCTTATTTGCATATGGATTTTCATATATTAATCTATTCTTTCAAACAGATTGTTTTCTAAAGTAGCATAAGGATTCTTTCTTAATACGTTGTATGCAAAATTAATCAGCACCATTTCTAAGGAAAGTGTGGTTTAACAATAGATGCAGCTTACTACCTTGTGTGAATGATCATACATCCTCAATAAGTGGAGGACGAATTAGAAATTAACTGGGCTTTATTGCAGTGTTTTCTTCATTGAGTAAGTTTCTGGAATCTCTGTTGACACTGATTCAATGCAAAAGACCCCATTAATGCAACATTATAGCGGAGACTTCATAGTCCCAAAAATCTGGAAATTAACAACTCCCCCTGCTCCTTATATTTTGAATTACTATATATGGTATTAAATTTGTGTGTTATTATATCCGTTGATGGATGACTATATTACAGTTGCTGAGGGAACCATAAAATTATATGTCTCAACTCCCTAAAGTCTTAGTGATAATACTGCATTAATGGATATTTTTTATTGGATTTTAAAATGAGAAAGGAGAAGAAAATACAGTGATGCACATCAAAATATTCTTCACAGAAGAGCCTTGTAATAGTATAATGAAAAATATGCACACCCCATTCTAACTCATGACAGTTAATCCAGCACTTATGAGCAACATTCTCTCTTCTTATGATTAATAGGTATTTTTAACTCCTCATAGATTTAATTCATTGAGTTTGTTATAAATAAGACAGTAACAAGGACAACTTTGCTTTTTGCCAGTTGTAATTTTTCAGGTATTAGGTTTTAATACTCACTTTTAGAGAAAACCTTAAGGGATTTATGAGTAGGTTTTATCTCTAAAAATCTGAAGTTTTATCTCCCTTTTGTTTGTTAAGCGCACTCTTACAAAACCTTCATAAGCATAGCTTAAAGAATTTTTGGTTTAGAGTCGTTTAGAGTAAATCTGATCCTGAATTAAAGCTACTCATATGTCCAGACTGCAAGGGCTAAGTGTCCTTTTGACCCCACAGTATCGCCTGATTCAGATCTGAGATACCAGATGTATATGAAATTCCTTAATATAAAATTAATTTTCTTGTGTTGACTGTTGCTGTTTCTAAAGAATAAACTCTCGCATACCTCTCTAGCCCACAAGAAACAACACTTTAATAGGCATTCACAAGTTAGTGTGAAATAGCACAGCTACCCCTCTCCTCTAAGTACAGAAAGGGTAGGAATAAGTGGTGGAAAGGAACAAAAGTATAACTGCGAATGAGACTCTGAAAAAAAAGAGGAAATGTGAAATAAAAAGAGGGGGCTGGGTGGGTTGCTAAAACCACAGGCTGTATTTGCACAGCTCTCCTAGCGCCAGGCTTTCGTAGAACAGTGACCGCTCAGCTACTGCTATCCTAACACTCTAGCTGCATGTGGCGTTTGCGCACGGTAGACCTTTCACTGCAAGAAAGATTGCTGTCCTAGGCTGCTTTGTCTCCGAACCACACCGGTATTCCCAAAAGCTAGTACAGTGCCTGGCTTCTATCAGGTGCTCAGTAAATATCTGTTAAATGAACAAACCCAACAGTTCAGTTAATTACATGTTTGCTGAACTACTTTTTTCTTTCTACCATGGAAGCTAGTACTGATGAGAACCTTATTTTCTTTCTCTTCATCTCCAGGATGACAAGGAAATTGACCTGGAGCACCTCCATAGACGTGTAAATAGCTTGTGCACAGATGACGACAGCCCCCATAAACAGTTTTCCACCTCGTCAATTGACTTGACCCCTCTGGACATTGACACTTTGCCAACACGCCAAGCACTGGAGCAGATCAGTGATTTCAGGAACACTCATATCACCACCACAACCTTTATCCCAGAGCAGATCCAGACTCTCAGCCGCACGCTGTCCGCTAAAGCTGCCTCTGGCTTTGCTTTCGGCAATGTGCCGGAGCACCGAACTGGCCCGTTTAGGCACAGGGCCCCCAACGGGGGCTTTTTCAGGAGTCCTATAAAAACAATGTCATCCATTCCTTACCAACCAACTCCCACCCTGGGGCTCAATCTGGGGAACGACCCTGACCGAGGCACCTCCATATGAGCAACAAACCAATTCTCGTCACTGTTTCTTCTTAGGACTCCCTCGGCCAGGAGCGACTGTAATATTGTGGGACTAACATGGATGTAACTTTTTTAAAAATCAGGATTATTAGTAACAATTCTAGTTCTTTCTTCCCACCTATTCCCTCCTTCCTCTCCCCTGTTTCTTTCTCTTTCTTCTCTTCCTTCTCATAAATTTTCCTCCATTTTTTTTTCATTACTCAACGTGTTCCCCCAGAATATAGTATACTAGGATCCTATTAGTCTGCTTTTCATATACTGTACTTCAAGTATAGGAAATGTGCACTGAATATACCAAGAGTATATGCAGGATTAATTTTACATAAAGGCCTCGTCCATAATGTTTCTCTATTTTTAAAAATATAATTGCAATAACTTCAGTCTTTTTACATTCTTCTGCTGCATCCATAAAACGCTCCACTGCTGTTTAACTGTGGACCAAAGGCGACCCTGCAGTGTTTGTAAAACAATTCAGAGACCATTCAGGCCACACGATATGGGAATGCAATTTTCTAGGATTACAAAAAAGCCATTAATATGCCAGTCAAGACTACAGTTAAAACTACTCTCGCACTGCAACAGTGCATATGACCTTTATGTGATTGTACAGTATTAAAAGTTTTTCTTATGTACAGTAAACTTTATCATATGGCAGAAGCCTCTATTGTGTTAAATAACTTAGTATCTCATATATATATATATATATACATATATATGCACCTATATGATGTGTATATATATAAAAAGGCAGCCATTGCTATTGCAATTCATTTAATAAAGCTTTAGTTTAAAAAAAAAAAAAAGTATTGTATACAGGAGCTATGTATAGTGCCGGAGGTCTTTTCAGTTAGAAAAGGCAGGTTGCTTTAATGTTATTCTGACGCACATTGTTTGCCAACAGAGAATATTTTATACTTTTGTTATTAAAACATCCAGGGCAACTTAATATTTGTTCCCAGATGTAACTCATTTGAGTAGGTTTTGCATTTGTTATCCAGCAGTGTATAAAGCTAACCTTGATAATTTTACTTTTCATTAATTATCTAAACGGAAACTGCTATTAGCTGAATCACCTCCTCCGCAGCACACAGAGCTCTAGAAGAGTTTCAAGACAGATCGTCGAAGGTTAAAAGTCCTCCTCCAAAGCCGCAAGCCAATCAATACAACACTTGCCGGTGGGGAGGAGGGGAGCCCTAAAGATGTACTGATGTGGCCTTACTTATGTCATAGGTTATCCTGGAGAAAAAAAAATGTAACACCCATACTGGGCTCTCATCTGAACCCCCTTTTTTATTCAGTTCTACTTGGAGGAGTTCTGTATTTTTTACACTAGTGCCAAGTGTATAGAAGAATGACAGCAAAAACAGTGCCTCTTTGTGCACAACCCTTTTAAAGTAGCATTCTTATCTGTTAGAAATGTAGGATGAGCTTCGTTTGTAATCCTTAAATTAAAGTGTGATAAGTAGGAAGCAAGAACTTAACCTTGTGTTTGACGCAGCCATACACTTATTTTAATCTAATTCATTCCATGGCTAGGACTGATGTAGCAATCAACCTGTGATTTGCTTTAGGAGAAATTAAGAGGTATATTCTTAAGGTATATTATATTTTGATGCTAATTCTGTTCTGGGGAGCATCTTGTACTGTCACTGTTTTTTGTACTAAATCTTCAAATATTGTCTACTGTGTAAGGCAGAAAAATTTCTTATCATGCAAAAACCATTTTGTTTCCAGGGTAACAAGTACCTAAGTGCATGCACAACTTGTTCTCCCTTGTAACACTCATGATCTCATTCATAACTCTGATTTTAAAACAAAACAAAAAAATCTTTACAACAAGCTATGTAGGGACATACCAGATGTTGCAGTGATTTTAGCTATCAACAAACTGTTAACCATGTACAATATTTAAAATAGGCTTATTTTGATGTATTGCCTATTATACAAATACACAAAACATTTTTGGAGGCCTCAGTTATGAGTGGCAGAGCTTTCTGTGTATAATTTGTCTACATAATTTGTCTAATAAAAATGTTTTCTAAACTTGCTCTCATACTATTGAAGTCTATAAGATTTGAAAATGTTACTCTCATTGATTGATCTGAACTTTTCTGAAACTTTGCCTTGAGTTAATCAAAGCATAAAATACATTACCTTTTGCTAGCTGAAGGATGCAAAAATGAATGACTTTCTAAAACCCATACTAAGGGACACTCTGAACCACTGAAAGACTGCCTTTCTGCTATTTGAGACTATTGAAAATACACTTGTGTTTCCTCATGGATGTCTCTGTGAGCGCTTTTGGGGGGAGAAATTTATCCTCTTTTATGAAAACAACACAAGCACATAGTAACAGCAGAATGAAGACTTGTAGCATATTATTTATTTTAAGAAATAAAAATAAATTAAGTGGAATTATTCAATTTAGGTCTTACTAATTAAAAATTGCTTTACTGTTAGATAAATACCCATCAAGCTGAATCTTTTAACTTGGAAATTCATTTGACTTCAGTATTATTTCTAATACATTGCTATTTCCTGCATTTGAACAAGTCATTTAACTCACTCAATGAAGATATATATTTAAATAAAAGCAATAAAATATTTTGGTAATATAATTTAGGTAAAACTATTTGCTGTTCTAAGATTTCATCCAAAACAAATTTTTGGCTGTTGGAACTAGGAGGAACTTCCGAAACTGAGACTGACTCTCCCTCACTTTATAAAGAAGGGCACGCAGTTTGCTGGGAAGCTGTGATTTAACAGCCTAATACTAATTTGCAAAACAAACAAAAACCCTCGGGCTTCATTCACATCCTCAGGGCTCCATGTGGACTAAAGCAGGGGGAACTCAGTGACAGCAGCGCTTCCGTCTGCCCTTCTCCCTGTGCTGGCTGCAGACTGGCGGGATCCTTCTTTGTTGGGTTAGGGGCGCACAGATACCTGTCACCTGCTCCTTGAGTAGAAAGAAAGCCAAGCTCCTCGTGTTACTGACCCAGGGTCCCAGCTAGGGCCAACTCAGGCGGGCTCTGTCTCTGTTGAGGACTAGTTCCATCAGCCTGGCCCACACCATGTGGACCTGCTCTGCTAAATTACCATAAGCCCAGGGCAAACTCCTCACACCAGATAATTTTATTTGACTCAGTTTACTCTGGTGGTCTCTTTTACCACATTAGAACTCATGCACAGGTCTTAGATTAATCATATGTGTTTAGAAAAGTGTAAAAATTCCTATATTACTGTATATAATAATCTATAGGCAATCTGTCAGTCTCTTAACTTTTTTTTTTTTCCTCTCCTTTAGTTTGGGATTCACTGTCAGCCAAATGAATCCTTTTAAAAATAGACTTTTTGAGTGGTACTTTATCAACTAAAATAATGTTTTAAAAATGGGAAGATCCATTTACCCTATCGATACTGTCTAAGCCACACAACTGAATAACAGAATATTACCATTTATAGTCAAGTTTCTGGTGAAGCACATTTTCAATTGAGAAACATTCTGAATTATGAGTATAATGACTAAGTCAGATCTAAGAGTTCTATGTGCTGGTAAATATGGGCTTTGTCCTCAAATATAAACCTCATGATGATCGATTGAACACAATGGGCCAGCTAAACCTTGACTTCCTTCTAGGATTTTCTTTTAATTGTAAAAAGAAATACTACAACTAACCCTTACGACCAGATATTAACAAATAGTTAATAATCGTGACCATAAGTATCAGTTCAATGAATTTTAGTAGGTACCTTCTTCATAAATATTTGAGTAGTATCCTCTTAGGAGTTAGTGTATCTGAGCTCCTTTGGGGGCAAATGACTCACCAGACAGTGGTCATCGGGAGCTAAGGCTGTTACTCACATTAGATCGGATAAGCGCATTACATCCTGCAGGGTTGACATAGAGCCTGTGTGCAGAAGCCGCCACGCACAGCGGTTAAACTGCCCCCAGTGCAGGTGCTAAGCAATGGGTCTGAATGTGCCCTACCACCTTCTCGTCCCTGTCCCAGTATCCGTCTTCCAGGTTTTCCGAGGTGCGAGAATGAGTTACCCCAAAGCGGCACGGTCCCTTGGGGCTTGGATAATCCAATTTCCTGGAGCACCCCAGCCCCGTGGGTCTCAAGAACCAATCGTGTTTTCTTCCCGATCTCCATCAAGAGACACGAAAATTTGGTAGGCTGCCAGATCGCCAGTCTGTATTTTTAGAAATGTGGAAGTTGCCCTAGGCCACAGGCAAACTCCTCCCTAACCTCTGGGATACCTACATACCAAGCACTGAGTCCCACCCTCCAGGGTCCGCCTCAGAATGACTCAGAACACAGTAACTCCCTTTTTATCCCTGCAGGCCTAATCAGTCGAGATAATTAGAGCTTCACAATTTTTCAAACAATTTGCTTCAAAGCGACCAGACAATCTTATTTAGGCTCTTTTTCAAGTTGCAACCAAGTGTCCCGGCAGCCTTTTCTGTCGTCTAAGACACAGGATGTAACGCAGCCCAGGGAATGTAAAATGTCCTACCTGCCCATGGGAACAACAGGCTCCGCCCACCGTGCTTTTAGAAGCTTCGGACAGAAAGGCACCCAGCAGACCAGTAAACCACACAATGGTTCTGCCTCAGGCACAGAAACAGAATGAAGGAGCCATCTTTCATTTCCCCACCTGACTTTTCCAAATTCTTATTTTTTAGATACTACGCATTTGCTTTGTTTCCATGTACTATTAATGACAAGGCAAACAAAAAAGTTGTTCAAATTTAAGAAATTTGTTTTCATATCTGAAGTCTCCATCTTACTAGTACCTACCATTTAAAACCAAGTGTCACCTTTTGTTTAATTTTGCATATTTCCTGAACTTCTTCAGCGTGGAGAACAGAACTGGTTACTATATTTGGAGACACTGTTGACTGCATACTCTCAGTGTAGCTGTTTAAGGTTATCCAAGGAATAAAAACCAGGCTTCCTTTTGAAGAAACCCTGTAGCTTCCCGTTTTGGAATTGGCAATGCATTTCAAAGGTCTCAAGATGTCCATGATGTGATCAAAAGTTCACAAAATTTTTAAGACATTAATTATCATTAATTGAAAAGTAATCTATGCTTTCATAACAGCTGCTTTGTAAGGAGAAACTTATGTCACCAAAGCAAAGAATGAGACATGACAGGACCGGGGGTGAGATGAAAAATGCTGTTTTTGACAAATATTTTACCTGTCACAAAGTTTGAGAGATGAGAAGGCAAACTTTAAATTCTTAAAATTTTAACACTTTATATTTCCACTGGTGCAACTGAAAACTATTGGAATTAAATGCAGCTACTTACATGGCTATTTTTAATTTCTGAAAAGTTGAACATCAATATTTTTAAGCCCATGCAGATACACATATGCAAAGATAATAGACAGCTTAAAAAGCAAACAAATTACAGCTTGCCTATTCACTACACTAACAATTCACAATAGGACACCTTTAAGAATTAGTTTTTAAAATTCTTATGTAATAAAATAAGATTCGATTTGCAAAAATTTAAATCACACGGCACCTCCATGGTCACAGCGACTATGCTGAATCAGGGGGTTCCTGTGTCTGTCTCACGCTAGGCAAAGAAGTATCTGAGAGCTAATATTTAACTTCACTCCTGAATAAAAGTTGGCTTTAAAACTAACACTGGTCTTCTATTAATATCTGTTTACAAGAGTTGGCTAAAAGATTTTTCATTAGAAATTAAAAAGCACTAAAATAAAGTTGAAAATAAAAGTTGCATATTCTTGATGTATCTCATCTGATTTCTTGCAGTAGAAATACTAAATAATAGGCTCAAGTTTTTCTCTAGGTCCTGTTTAAAAAGCGGCTTTGAATGCTAGATGTTTGATGCATTGTAGTAGAGTTTTATATCTACTTGATATAATTGACACTAAATATCTAACAGAATTTCTTTCACACATAGTGCTTTTTAGTGGGTACAGTACTTCTTTCCAAATTAACATGCTAAAAGTAAAAATTAAAAATAACTAATCGATACAGTAAGATACCCACATAATTGGGACTCCCAGGATCCATTCCACATGAGTAAGCATGTTAACTTGTATTTATCGCAAACTTACTTAGATTTTTCCATGGAAATATCACGCTACACAGACTTGTTCATGAATCAAGCAAAACATACTGAAAACACTACTCACATATACCAACTGGCTGAGTATTTGATATGTGTGACAGTTCAGTCACCAACTATCAATATTTTAAATTAAGCCCTGCATGCTCATCATCATTAAATGACATATTTAACTCTTGTTCCATAATAAAGATCTTTGAGTCTCTCTCTTGTCTTTTTAAAAGTATGAGTAACAGATATGTGCACTTCAGTAAAGCAGTGGAGAGAATTAGGACCAAATAAGCCACGTGAAATCCATTGGTCCACCAACAAATACTTTCTGAGCACCTACTGAGAGTGTGGCCTCCGGAGGCAGGGTCACATCCTTCAGCCAACCAAGCTTGCAGTGCTGAGGACTTGAACTTCTCGTTGCCCGAGGTCGGGAGGCTGGAATTTGCACTGGGCTCTTCCTCAGCTAGGCGGGTGTGCAAAGGCCCTGAGTTCAATTCCCAGTACAGAAAACAAATATAGTGATTGGGAAAGTTACTGATATTTGACATTTGACTGAAGCTTTAAAAGCAGCAAGGGAATTAACCATGCTGCAGCTATCACAGAAAAGAACAGGCAGCACAGAGGAGGTGAGGCAGGAGTGAGCTGGACACACACACAGAGTAGCGGCACAATCAGTGGAACAGAGTGAGCAGTGGGTGGGGGGAGGAGAGAAGGTGAGCAGAGAAGAGCTGAGAAAAGAAGCCACGAGACTGCCTCATGATGAGGCTTTCTGAGCATTGCCACGATGTGTCTTTTATCCTGCAAGGCACGGGAAGACACGGAAGCAACACAAATATGGAAAGCCCGCTATGAGTTCTAGTGTGTTGGTAAGGAAGCCAGATGTAAATCAATCCTGGAGTCGTAATCACTGCCACCTTCCCTGTGTCTCTCAGGCCAGAACATTCCCCATCGCTCTAGGCAGAGTGAAATGGTGGCCCTGTGGCCAGCCACTGAAATCTGAGTCGCATCGAAGCCAGGCTGGTGGTCACAGGCAGGAGACATGGGAACCACTCCCTTGGTAGCAGGAGGCCACTGAAGATTTTAGACCAAAGGAGAAATATGTTTTTCAAAGAGTGTTTTACAAAAATTAGAATGGTAGTGATTCGTCAAATGGGCTTATGCAATAGTTCAGGGATGAGCTGAACTCCTGTTCCAAAAAAGAAAGGTGATACAGATAGTGGAGAAATTTTAAAAGAAGAATCATGAGAACTTGAAGTTTAACTGAAACACAGTGTAAGAGGGAAAAACAAGTGAAAATAACTGATGCTTCAAATTCAGATGCTAAAAAGATGAAAATAATTTTACCAAAAAGTGGCAAAGTCAGATGACTATTTCATTTGTTAACTTTTCCTTAAATTGGGAGACATTTAGGAAGAAATCATAGAAATAAAGACTGAGTATTTATTTTCTTTCTTTGGGAATGATGCGTTCATTCTTTATAAGATGTAGAGAACCCATGGGAGCAACCAGAGTACACTTTTTAAAAGAAGTGTCCCCAGACTCTGAAGGATTTAACTCAGAATTTATGGGGATGTTCTTGTGTTAAACTGAGGCACAATCCTCACCTGGGTTTCCATAAAAGCGGCTCTACTTGGGTTTCTTCATACATTTGCATTCCAGTCATGATCCCCGTTGCCCTCAAGACCAATGACCCACACTGCAACCAAAGGTTCCCTGGAGCAGCCTAGAGTAGCTCTCAAATTTTCACTGTCCCATTGTTAGATTTTTCTTCCTTATATTTGGTCAGTGTCTCATGTTGAAAGTTTCTCTCTGTTGGTTCTTTCAAATGCTACCAAAAAGCCTCATCTTATTTTCCCACCAAGCATTCATCATGGTCACCGCCATATTAGTGACAATGACCAAAGCTTACATCTAAGCAGCATTGAAACAGATCCTGTGTCTCCCCTGTATTTAAGGAAAGACAGAGCTAGAGAAGATCCCTTTGTGTGAGGCTCAGACCATGGGGCAGACAGATCTGAATAAAAACAAATCAGACAGATGCTTCCAAATGCACACTTGTCTCATGCAGTGAATAAACTAAACTTACACTAAACGTTATAGGCATAAGCTTGTACAATCTGGCATGCTGGCACTCTACGGCAGATCAAATGCCTGTGAAGCCAGCTATGCTTGGCTCCCCAAACTTGTTATGTTCTTTTAGTTCTGAGTCTATATTTCAATTTGAGAGTTCAGAAAACATCTGCTAGCACAGTTAAGTGTCCCATCAGAGACTAAGAGGTAGTTCTGAAATCTTCATGCTCACCAGTTTCACCCTCGGAGAGTTTATGAGCTGCACATTTACCAGCGAAGGCCTCAAATGCCTGCTTGGGTCTTATTCTAAATCTTGACTCTTAGCTTTGCCTCTCAACATTGTGGTCATTCTAATGGTCTTTTAAAGGTCCGAGATGATTACCCAATTCTAAGCAAAATGCCGTATCTCACAGGTAAAATAATAACTGGAGAATATGTGTCTTTATAAATTTAAAATAACTATTGTAAAGCCTGCTTTCGAATTGTTCCAGAATATAATTCCTTATATTTTACTCTTGCCCCACAACTTTATTTTTAACATTTAAAGCATAAATGTCACACCTACCTACACACCCACACAAACACCCACACACATACACGCGCGCACACACACACCCCAATAATCTCTTTCATATAAAAGAAAATAGTATATGAATTGTGCACAGAAGTTGCATCGAATATCTGCACAATGTAAACGTCTTTTGGTAGTTTGTAAAGGGCCACACATCTGAATTGCAATTAATAAAATACATGGCAAATATTCTCAACTAGAATTACTTCATTTGTTGGGAATTGCAATTCATTCTCATCTGAATAAGACAGTGGCTACCTTGTGCTTCACTTTGTGCCCCTTCGGGTTGATATTCGTGTTCTCCTAAGTATGAGGAGCGAAGGTGCACTTATCCAATGCAGGATTAAAGCATAACAAAAGCTAAAACTATGTGAAATAACACAGCCAATGTAGTATAATTAGTAAGTGATCAAAACGGGACAGAAGTCCCACTTCTCTAAATCAAAAATCCACATTCTCTGTACCTCAACAGGCTGACCCAAGGAAAGACGAGAGCTGAATGACTCCTTTGTAGTCCCTCACTCTGCGGCAGGCTAAGCCGATCCACAAAAATCAACTGGTCCTCACTGAGCGTATTTTTGATGCAGAAGCTACAAGTAATAAACCTAAGTTCCTAAATAGGACTATAAGTGATACATACCCTGGTTAGAAGAGGTGAACAGATCTAGAGAAATACCTGCCGCGTTATCATCCACACCAGAGGCTGCTCAGACACGCCGACCAGGCTTGACTTTGCCTCTCCCAGCAGTCTCAGCAACCTTCCTGGTCTTCCCCTCCTTCCTACAGCCTTTTTAGTGGAAATACAAGGAAAGCCAGCTCCCCCACCAAAGCCACCTGCGTGACACTCTAACGCCCAATCCCTCCCTTACCCTCCTGCTCCAGGAGGGCTGAGGTGCATGTGGGCCTCCCAAAGCTCCTGGCATGCCCACCCCGGTCTCTGCTGTCCTGTCCCTCCCTGCACACACCACCCCGACACTTTCCGGGTGGCATTGCTCCACGGTCCAACTCTGTATTTCTGTGACCCACTAGTTAAGGCCAAAGGGCGCTGAGACCAATCCCCAATGCCTCCAGCAGGGGGCGCGCTGCAGCCTGTGAGCCAAGGGGTATGAGACAGGTACGCAGGCAGTAAGAGGAGAGGAGTATGCGGGCGACAAAGGCGGCGCAAGAGCAGGACACGGAAGTGGAAAAGTGGGAATCAGAAAGGACGTTACTTGGAGGGCCACCACTTTTAACTTATAGTTAAGTAGATAGAAGAATTTCATTGATAGATTGCATAATTTTATATTTTGAGAGTCCATTTTCGGACGGACACACACACACACACACACACCCTCAGCATTCCAGACATGTTACAGAAAAGATTCCATGTCTATGCGTAGCTACAGCATACAGCACAGTCTGATACATTCCATCAACGCAAAACAGTACGCTAAAAGGAATTTAGGTAAGAGAGGGAATGATACCGGGCATGCTTTGGCTGGAGTACAGCTGCGACTACCATTTGAAATGATATATGATAGTACTTAAAATAGACCAGAGCACTTTGAGAATTCAAAGAAAGTCAAGATCTTTTTTCACAGAAGAGATAATAAAAATCTTTGTAGAGAGGAAGTTTCTGGAACTGAGCCTTAAAAAACAGAATATTATTTCCACATGTACAGAATAAGAAAGATTTTTTTTAAAACAAAGGAAATGATATAAACCAAGTCACAGAAGAGAGAAAGCACAATATCTGTCTGAGAAAGATCTGATAATTTGGCTGGAACATATGGCCCTTGAAGAGTAGTAAGGACAGGAGACGACACAACTACAAAAATCAAAGCCAACCATCTACCTGACATTTGGATTTCATCTCATTTACAGTGCATCCCACTTCCAAACAGCCATGACTATTAGAAATAGTATGGTGTTTATAGTCTACTGGGGAAGATAGGCATTTAGTGGGCCAGGACGATAAACTGTGATAAGCACAATCCCAGTGGAATAAAAAATGATTTGCCACCCAGAACAGGACTGGAAAGAGCTCCCTAAAGGAAGAGACTTCAAATTACTGAAGGACCAGTAAGGGTTAGCCAGGAAAAGGAAGTAGAGGTCATTCAGACAAAGGGACAAGCAAGCACAAATACCTGAAGCCAGAGGGCGAAATCTGTCCCTGGAACTGAAGAAGTTGAGGAATTTAGAGCAAAAGAAAAGTATCACAGGAGTAAAAGGGAAAGGCAAAGGCAGCCTTGAAGTGTATCGTAAGCTACATTAAAGAATTTGCATTTTTGCACGGTGTAGGGGCAACACTTACATTCCCAGTCCTTGGGAGGCTGAAGCAGGAGGATCACTGTGAGTTCCAGGTCAGCCTGGGCTCCATAATGAGTTCAAGACCAGGCCAACCTGAACTATAAAGACCCTATTCCCCAAAACCAAAAAAAAAAAAAAAAAAAGAGAGAGAGAAAGAATGGAAGGAAGGAAGAAAAAGAAAAAAAAAAAAAAAAGGGTTTGCATTTTAAGAAATTATTCTCCAGGCATCTCTAGCAAGCTTCTGAGGAATCTCATCACATTCCTACTGTAAAGAACCTTTCTGACTGCCCTAGGAGAAAGTCTGGGAGAGGAACAAGGCATAAGAGAGGCAGAACAGTGAAGACCCTCATGTGGCAATCCAGCTATGGGAGTCCTAGTCCCCACTAGTAGAACCAGGAAGGCACGAGGCAGAGGTTTCTAGGGAGTGCTGGGAGGAGTTGGTCTGGGCTGGGTCTGGGCCTGGGCTTCACATGCAGAGCCAGCACAGGGGAAGTCCTGTGGGGACACAAAATAAGCCAAGGAGTATAGAGATCCATTTAACAGAAAAATAAGCTCTGAGTATATAACACTGAAAAATTCAACATTTGATCAAAAGATAGAAGAGTGTGCTTTTTAAAGAACCAACTACCAGCAGAGTATTGTGGCCCATGCCTGTAATTTCAGCACTCAGGAGGCTGAGGTAGAAGAATCCCCATGAGTTCCAGGCCAGTCTGGGTTACACAGCAAGACCCTATCTTAAAAAAAAAAAAAAAAAAAAAAAAAAAAAAAAAAAAAAAAAAAAAAAAAAAAAAAAAAAAAAAAAAAAAAAAAAAAAAAAAAAAAAAAAAAAAAAAAAAAAAGAAAGAAAAGAAAAGAAAAGAATGGAAAGAAAAGAAAGAAAAGAAAGAAAAAATAGACTGCTTAAAAGAAAAGTCTAATCAAGACCGGGGATATAGCTTAGTGGCACAGCACCTGCCTGGCAAGTGCAAGGTCCTGAGTTCAATTCACAGTATCAAAAAAAAAAAGGGAAAAGTATAATAGATATTGTAAAATATGAAGAAAATGTTCAAATGAGAAGTGGAACTGGGTTGGGAGAGGAAGGAAGGGAAAAGAAAAAATGATGAGAAAAAAGGGAAAAAATGGGAACAAAGCCTTTGTAAATAAGGGTTTGAAGGGAAGGGAAGGGAAGGGAATGGGAAAAAAGAATCAGGATGCATTATGTATAGGTACAAATTCCCTATGATAAGTGTGATCATTATATATACTAACATGTACCAATAAACTTAGTTTTAAAGAAAGAAAAATAGGAAGAAAACCATAGGTGTGAGTGGACTCCGAAATCCAGGGCAGAGTATGCGGTAGGGAGTGGCCACCGTTATGAAGTGAACCCAGAACACGAAGCTGCTGCGAGTTCAAATGAGCGGCACACAGGTCTTCAGCACCTCGCCGGGCTCCGTGCTCAGCACGGTGGAGACCAAACAGAGCGCAGCCGAGGAAAGATGCAGACAGTGCCCTTCCAAGGAGTGCGATGAAAGAAGAAGAGAAAAGGACCTGTACTCACAGCAGGAAATAGGATCTGAGGAAAGCATGTGTTTGCTTGGTTGGTTGCTCCTAAGGTTAGGGGAGACCTAAGCACATTTAAATACAAATCGAAAAAAAAAAAAAACCAGTAGAGAGGTAAAGATTGAAAATTTGGTAGCAAGTGGGGTATTCAAACATAACACAGCACTCCGACTTCAATCAGAGAGGAGACGCGCATTTTATTGTAACTTCATGGAGAGATCAGAAGGTGGGTGTAAGTACAAGTAAATTTCTAGGCTCAGTAGCAGGATAATTAGTGAGAGCTCTCCTGGGTTTTGCTTTCCATCAAATGCAGCAAACAGAGGAAGCAAATCGTTTTGACAATAGTCAAAGATTTTAGAAAAATAAAGGATGAGAGAGCTACCTATAGCAACATAGTAGGACTTGTGCACAGTTTCGAGGCCTCAGCTGAAGGCAGAGGCCATGAGCTTTATCATGGTCTGATCTGTACAGCTGTCATTTTCTCAGATAGCCCTGGCAGCTTCTGTTTAGACATGGAAAGACAGAGTCGTTAACAGACTGCTATAGATTTAACACAAAAATAAAACAGTAGCAAGGTGGTACTAAACAAAAATTAATTTTAATGTGGTATCCTAAAGGTATATGAAGTATAAGGGTCATATTATTAGGGTAAATGAAGATACTTGCTAGTAAGAAATAACCCAACAGCAAATCTTGGTGACTTAATCTAGCAGATTACTTTTCACTCACATGAAGTCCAAGATAAGCAGAGGGTCTTCTTCTGTGTAGAGATTCAGAGCCCAAGTTCCTTCTATCTAGTGGCTTTGGTCTGCCTTGGAACTTTGAAGTCCTCTGTTGGATCTTTTGAACCCAATGGCAAGATGGGGCAAGATGAGGGGGAAAATGGATATTGCAAAGGACAACATGGAGGATTGTGGATGGAAACCTGGAGGATTGTGGGAGGAAACATGGAAGATTGTGAGAGGAAACATGGAGGATTGTGGGAGTTTAATGAACCAGACCTGGAAGAAACACATCATTTCCACCCGTATTCTGTTGGCATGTCACTTGGTCACATCAAAAGAGTTTTGATCAGTGTACCGTTTATCTGACTCCCATAGCACATAGAGTCAAACTAGGAGACTAAGCATAAAGGAGTGGGCTAAACAAGATAAATAGAAATAGAAGTAACATGAAAAGCACATTAGGAGAAAACAATTTGGTGATTACTTAGGTCATGGATGACACATTTCTGTCTAAAATGCAACATTATAAAACAATGATGAGGTGGAAATCTAAGGTGTGAGTCCTACTCTAACTCACCTCTTTAAAGTTGAGGCCCATTTTCCCAACATGTTCCATTTCCCTTTAGATGGGTTAATTCTTTAGGAGAACAAGTAATAAGTTTTACGATGAAGAGATGAAAAGTTACTCAAGAAGCCATGAAATGTGGAGTAACCAAGTTAAATGCATTAAGCCTGGGATAGTCAAGACTAAGTAATCTAACTGTTGTATACAATATCACAACTCAATTCCGTTAAAAAAAAAAAAGCCTCACTAGGCAAATGTTTCCCACATCGTTTGATCAACATCGATGTACTTATAGAAGATAGCGCTTGCACAGTAGGAGTCCAAAATTCAATCCACAATTCATTTCATCCTGGTTCTCCTGTTGGAACCCACTCAGCCCCTATGCCCTCTTGCGGTAGTTCTGTATAACAACAGCCTACCTAGGCGTCCCGACTATTAAGCAACACCATGGAAGAACAGGTCATCATCTTCTGTTCTGTATCTGTGTCCTTGAGGAACAGAGAAAAGGAAAAAAGAAAAAAAAACACGCCTTTTTCACATTTCAATCTCATCACCAAGGCAATACCTAAAACACGCAGATAATCGTAAAACTGACAAAAATCAGAGCCAACTAATACCTAAAGTAGTTTATAGTTCGAATTGTCAGTAACCATATAAATGATTTAATTGCTATGCCAAACATTTGCCTTTTAAAATTTCATCTCAATTAATTATTAAATTTAATGGGAAATACATGGGAAAATGTTGATACTATATCGACTTATAAAGTAATCAGAAATCTTGAACATAATGTCCAAGCTCCACACCAGATACGAATTAGATTGTTTATAAAAAGCCACGGTTAGTGGCCCAGGTATGAGTGGAATAGTTAGCTTGATACGAACCTAAGGCTTCCTATTGCCCAGGGTACTGAAAGGTTAATTCAGCCTGGAACCCCAACATAATCTTAATCAAAACAGGTTTTCCATTCCTGTGCACACCACACAAAACAGCACCTTGCTGATGTCACGTTTTTTCAGGCTTTTTTTTCTTCATGAAACATTGACTGAAATTACAATAAAGGGCCACATGTTGCCCCATATTTTTCTAATTCTATTAAATTAATAGGAGACACATTGTATACTATGAATTATGGAACAATTAAGATCAATTCTAAGTAGCTTGGGGTGCTAATTGTTACACAAGACTTAAATATTCACAGATTCTAAAACTGATAAAAATGTAAATTTAGGAAGTATCTAAAACTTCCAGAGAGAATTTCAGAAGATTCCAAATATGTTAATAGATTTTTTAAAAAATCAAACTGTGGGACCATTTGTTGTGTCTCTATGAAGTCTTGATACTGTATCAAAGGATTTAATGTCTTAAACCATGGGAAGCACTTGAATGGTTTCCTGCTCAGAGTAGGCCCAAAATAGAGTTCTAGAGATATTTCTGTGTAATGTAAGGCAAGAATGAATATAGAGCTAGGTTCTGCAGGGGTGCAAATTACAGTGAAATCAATCATCTTCTAGTCAGGTTCTAAAGTCTCTTCTGAGGGCTACACAAAAGAGAACATATGCATTACCTACCCCGTTCCCAGCAATTCTGTACAATCATGTAAAACTACAACACAAGGTAGAAACAAAATTAAGACGGTTGCACTTTAAGCACTTAAATTTTATTCCAAAGAAATATAAATTTTACTCCGTATAGTATTTGAACTTTAAAATGGGCGCCTTACCTGCAGGGTCAGAATCGCCCTTCTGGTCCTGCGCTGGGTTATGTATGAATGGTGTCTGGAGCGTCAGCAGCGTTCTGGAAGGGTCACATCCAAAGGTGAATTGAAGCCTCAATAAGGGAAGTCCGTGTAGAGCAGCTCCCGCAAGCTAACGCGAAAATTACAAGCTTACAGGAACTTTAAATCAAAAACATTGACCATTAACCTTAAAGAGATTTTTATTTTTTAAGGCTTTATTAGCTAAAAAAAAAATGAACTGCTAAAATTAAAGTGGAAACATAAAAGAAGATAGATGCAGTCCCTGGCATACTGGCCGTTTAACGTTAGCTCAAGTCGTGGTCTCAGAGAAAGGGGTCCCTTCTGCTTTCTCCAGAGAAAACACTGCCTCATCCTCGGCACTGCAATTCCCTGCTGTCTGTTGTAAAGCCAGATGGTGGCGCTGTGGGACCGTTTGTTGTGATTTTTAGCTTTAGCACCTCAATTTTCCGCAATAGCATTTTGGCAAAGGATTAAATCTCTTTGAAAACGAATTTTAAGCATATTGTAGTCTTTTCTTTAACGATGGAGAGGCCCACCCTTTAAGGCATGTAGGTTGTATCAATGTTTACTTCTTTACAAGAACGTTTATAAGGCTTATAAATATAAGTGATTCTTTATAGTATACTTTCTAAAGGAGCAGCAGTGGTGGCGTTGCTTTCTTCGTTGATGAAAATAAAAATTTTAATAGGTGTATTTTGCCCTTAGTATTTTTTTTTCTTATTCTTTTTGGCACCGGGTATCAAACTCACAACCTCACGCCTGCCAGGCAGGCGCTTAGGCCACTAAGCTAAATCTCAGGCTCTGATTTTTTGAGGCAGGGTCGCACTATGTAGCTCAGGCCAGCCTTGCGCTCGCATTGTAGCCCCTGGCACTATTCTTTGAGACAGGGTCTCATTATGTAGTTCAGGATGGCCTTAAAACTCACTTTGTAGCCCAGGCTGGTCTCAAACTCACAATGATCCTCCTGCCTCAGCCTCCTGAGTGCTGGGATTAAAGGCGTGCGCCTCCACTCCCGGCTTGCCAGTAATATTTTCACGTAGCAGTAATTTATAAAACAAAAGGGGAGGAGGTCTTATATACAATTCCTCCTAACCCACCAGGGAGGAGACCGGTGAGCAGTAGTTCAGTTTTCATCCCTCTTCTTTCTCAAACCCTGCACCGCTTCCGGTGGCGCTGATGGTTCCCATGGAAAGTGATGCTAAAAGGTCGGTTTGCTGCCACATCCTGCTCCTGTGGCCGGTTGTGCATTCTGTTGATCTAATGAGTTCACTTTCTTCTTAAAAGTCTGAATCGCGTCTAACTTACACCCCCAAAGAGGAAACCCGGATCGGTTGCCTGTGACTCGGCCTTTCCTCCTCCCCCGCACAGCCTCCGGGTCCTGCTAGTCTTTGACAGCCGGGGCGGACCCCTAGCGCGTATTTGAATCTGAGGGCCGCAGCAGGGGACACCTGTCCTGGGAGGCCTCTGCAAGTGCAGGGAAGCCCAGGAGGCAGCGTCCCCTCACCGCCTGCCCAGCACGCAGGGGGCCCCGGGAGTCCCGAGCCTCAGGCCCCGGCCGCCCTGTCTCCCAGGTGAAGCGGAACCGCGCGCCTCTGCAATTCGGCCCCGCTTTTTAAACCTATTTGTTTCCCAGTGGAAACTAGATTTCTGTCTAAACAAAGCCTTATTTTGATTCTCCCTGTGCTAAACAAACGAAAGGGATATTTTAATCATATGTTTATTCTTAAAGTTAATGAAATGTACTTCTTGAAAAGCAACCAACAAGAAAAATGAAAATACTCGAGACCCGAGCCTGCGCACCGTCCCTACTCCGTGTGAAAGTTGCGAGCGTCCACTACAGAGTTGGACGGGCGCTCCTCCCCTTCCCTACGGCACGACAGATTAAATAAATAAACTTGGAGTAATTGCAGGCTGACAATGAGCCCAGAGACACCGGTGGACAAATCATCCTAAAACTATTGTTTCAGAGCAGTGCCCAGCCTTTGCTTAATGCCAGTTTGTGAGGCTACTTTCTATTCCTCCTATGTATGCATTTGATCTTAAATAAAAGAAAGTATCACCCAAATCAATCCGATGAGAACTCCCCTTGATGGCTGGCTATAAGCTTTGTTAAGTTCTTTCTATCTCCCCGTTCTTTCTTCCAAAATAATATTGAGATGTGCTTAAAAACCAACAACTTGTGAGACACCTTCTCCAGTTTCTCAGTGCTGCTTCATGCTATGTGTGTGTGGTAGTAAGAGACGGAGGAACAGGAAAAGCTTCAGAGGCCCCGGGATTTCAGGCACTGGGTTGGGTCGATCTACAGTGATAACTCTCTCCCTCCTGGGCCTGACTTTCTCACTCAGCTCTGACGCCTTCCATCTCCCCTGAAATGCCTTGGAAACTGAACGGGGGAAGGGGGGAGCTGGTAAGAACTCTGTCTTTTTTCAGTTAACCAGTTCTGGCACAGTCCTGAGTGAACACGAAATTCTCTTTAAAACAGAAGGCTTTCTTATTTTCTCCCACCTGCTGCAGGAAAGAAAGAGTAATAGGATTTGCCCAATCGCAGCTTCCTTTAGAGAGACTGAGAACGAGGGTCAAATATAGTTTGTATCCTTTTTAAGTGTGTCTGCAAACTCTAAAATCAAACCTTTAACAGCAGTTCCATCCGGGTGTCCCTGATCTGGGGCAGAAACATTAGGTCCCTTTGAGATGGCAGGGATGGGTCTGTGGAGTTTGATTTCCAGGGAGACAGGGCAGGATTTGCTGCTATGCAGACTGAATAATGTTGGAAGCCAACATCATGTCACATTTTGTGTGCACTTTCCAAAGATGAATCCAAGCGTTACAAATGGGACACAGACTGCCATTGTCCCAGGGACACTTTAATAACCCACACCTACAATATTCAACCTGTTGTTTGCATAGGGACAACTTTGGGACACAAAAACCCACCAGAACGACTCAGGGAAAGGAGCCCTGGAGAGAGAGACCCAGGCGCCAGGGCACCTCCGCAGCTCATCCTTCACGGCGAATGAGTCTGCTCCGCTCCCAGTCTATTTATGCTGGGGCTGGGGGTCGTGCAGCTCGCTGCCGTCTTCAAAGCCACGCGGCCGCGGAGTTAAACTCTGAAGCTGCTAACTGGTGTCTTTCCGCCACTGCACTTTGGCAGCATTTGCTAAGTTGCAGATAATTTTTGTTTTGTTTTGCATCGTGTAGCTCAAAGGAAGTCACCAGAATAAATGGTGCCTGCGTAGTTTCCTCTTTTATTTTTCTCCCCATCCCCCTCTTTCCTTATAAGCCCTGACGTCGGTTGTTCCACTAGGATATTCTTCCCGAAGGAAAGATGCGGGAGAAATTTCAGGATGAGGATTGTGAGTGAGAGAGGAAAGCTGCTCAGGGTTTGCACTTCCCAAGGCGGGGCCTCGAGATTCTCTACTATCACAGCCTCACTGGCACCAGGAAACAAAGGCTAGTGGCCCGGCAGAGCTACAAACGGAAATAGCACTAACCAGTTTTTCTCATGAGAAGATGCTTAGCATAGACAAATATTTAAAAGTATTTTCAAGAAAAAGCATAGTGACAACATATTTAATTTTACATGTTGTGAACAGCAGCATGAAAGTAACTTCTTTCTCTTCCTACTACATTGTTACCAGGGTATATGGTAGCAAGATGGTAAGAGGGAGGAAATTTTGAAAGTCAAGGAGAATTGTAAGAAAAATACTGAGGAAGTCGGGCATGGTAGCACGCGTCTTTAATCCCAGCACACGGGAGGCTGAGGCAGGAGGATCCTTGTGAGTTTGAGATCAGCCTGGGCTACAAAGTGAGTTCAAGGCCAGCCTGAACTGCATAGTGAGACCCTGTCTCAAAAAATAGGGCTGGGGATTTAGCTCAGTGGCCTAAGTGCCTGCCTGGCAGGTGCAAGGTTGTGAGTTTGATCCCCGGTACCAAAGAAAAAAAAAAAAAGAAAGAAAATTACTGAGGAAATCACAAAGAGGTTAATATACTTACAGACCCATTGTGAAGGAAAAAAATTATATATGTGTTTACGATATGTGTATCATACTTATAAAAAGAAACCATACACAAATCACTTAATTTCCACCTTCATGACAGGTTTCTAAATGGTGAAAAATTACAAAAGACAGAAAAGACAACTGAAAACCAGTGGTACACATTTTGCTGAAAGAACCTGACCCTACCACTTAAACTTCAGCTAGGTACTTATTTAAATGGCTGTCAATAAATCCATCATAAACTAACATTTAAATTTTACCTTCAGTGCTTGGTTAAAAGAATTTAAATTCCAATTATAGGATTACATTTCTTTAATACTGTTTTTATTTCTATTACCACTCATCTAGCCAAGAAATTACAGGTCTCTCCTTGACATCTATAAATACTATTAACCTTGAGGTATCAAAACAATATGATCTGCCCAGGTATATGTGTGGGATGCAGTCAGCTAAGAGTCTTCCTGGAAGTACATTAACACCAAGCAGGCCGGGAGAGAACCACACGGAGCCCTCTTTGGCTTTGTAAGCTCAGAATGAAGCAGCAGCAACACAGTAACACCAGGGGCTCCGGGGCTCACCTTGCAGTTAAGGCGTCTGTTGAGCTGCATTCCTTTCCAGAGCCCAAAGTACTCCCAACGTGAGACAGTTGTTGGGAGAATTCAGGTCTCTGCAGTGGCAGGACAGCACCCCCTATTCACTTGTTGCTGCTGGTCAGGAGCCCCTCATAATCCCTGAAACAGGCTTGGGGAGCCTGGGCTGCCACGTGGGTGCCATAGGTTTGCCCCCACTGCCCTAGAGGATGCCCACGGCACCTTCCCACAGGCCCTCCCAGGCTTCTATGAGGACACAGCTCCTTTTAAGGGCTCACCTGATTAGGCCAGGCCCACCCAGATAATCATACTTCTGATCAGCTGGTTGGTAACCTAAGCACAGGCATGATACCTCTTTAAAGTCACAAGTGCTGCCTACACTTAGTGGGGAGAATTATACAGAGCTTGTTCATCACAGCAACTTTGAAAACCATCTTAAAATGCTGCTTGCCACCAAAGCTGGTCAGTGAGACAGTTGTGAAGGAAATAAAGTAGGAACCAGGGAAGGAAGAAAGTAGTGAGGAAGAAGGCTCTCAGGGGTAATAATAAGTGTTGTGAGATACATTAAGCACAGAATCAACCAGTTACAGAAATGTGCTCTAGTGGGCGTTTTGCTATTCAAATTTAATATGTTATGGTGATATTTTTGTATTAGTCCATTTTACATAGCTATTAAAAAATACCAGACTCTAGATAACTTACAAAGTAAAGAGGTTTGCTCAGCTTATAGATTTGGAAGCTGGAGGTCCAAACTTCATGGTACTGGTTCTGGTGAGGGCTTCTTGGTTGCAGTGTCATGATGGGAGTGTATGTGAGAGCAAGAGGTCACATGAGCAGGCAGGAACCAGAGGCCAGGAAGAGGACCAGCACATGCTTTTATAGCAGAGTCTGTCTAGGAAACTAACTGGGCACCCTTAACAACAACACTAATGCCTTCTGAGGGCGGTACCCCCAATCTTGCCATGTTGCACTAGGTTGCACCTCTTCCAGGTTCCACCAATTCTTACTGCAGCCTCCTGGGAGACCAAGCTTGCAGCAGAGCAATCCTTGTGAAACACACTCAAAACATGTCCAAATCATGGCCCTGTGAGAAGTCCATCTGTATGTCAAAGTAGGCACTCAATTATTTTGAGATTATCACAACATGGGAATTTTTACTTCCAATGTGTATCTTTAAGTTTTTTTCTAGATGCTCCAATTTGAGTCCTTCTCAGGACAGAGAACTGAGATGTGTTTGCAGAGACATTTGCCCCAATACACACAGGTGGGGAGACACTGGCCTGAGTTACCCTTGCAGTGGAGTAGAGAACATTCCCGACAAACCGATGACTGTAATTACAGCATGGTGTTAGCTGACCTCAAAACCACTCTCTCCTTTGCTCAGAAAGCATCTACAGTGAGACTTTGGAAATACTGTGTTCTACTTCCTGCATTTTTTCCTGTCTCTGCTTCAAGCAGAGCCAAGATCCTTTATATCTCTCACAAAAGCCACCATATCCCTTTTCTGTCTTTGGTGAAAAATGTGAATTTGTCAGAGACATGGTGTCAGGAGCTGAAGAGGCAGAGATGCCAGAGAGCTTGCTACCCTATGGGTGTTAAGTAAGAGAAGGGAGAAAAAGTTTCCCCAGAATAAATCAAAAGGAAGGAGGAGAAGTCAGTGGGTTGGCGAGAGGGCACTGTCAGTGAAAGGGGACCACAGAGAGGTCACAGGGTCTCTGAGGGGAGGCTCTGTAGTGTGGGATTCCAGTCTTCCCAAATAATCCTACTTCCAAAACCAGACCGGAAGTGGCAAAGCCATTAGACTTGAAAGGGCCCCCTCTCTGTCCAGGACAATGCCCATCTCATTAGAAAAGCGAGCCTCCTACTGCAGTGTTTGTGTTTAACAATTCAGGTCCTCAGCACAAAGCAGGTTGGCGGCGCATGCAGGGGCAGTGGAGAAGAACTCAGTAATGAGTAGGACTGGGTTCCCCATGTGGGCTTAGAGACACCGCACCTGGCCCACGATGGCCCATACCAGGTCCATCAGGAACCAGCGACCAAATTCTGCCCTCACGAACCCACATCCAAAGCGTAAAATTGGTGATCTATAAATTGTTGACAACATAGTTTTGCTTGTATAGATGATTGGAAGTACAGACTTCAACCATCTCTGCCTTCCGTGCTGTTACTTTTCATTCTTGGGATGGAGCTAGACAGGGAGCTGCAGCCCGGGGTTTATTCATGTGGGACATTTGTTGAGTGCCCGTAGCATGGAAGCATGCTAGGCTGCACAAGGGACACTCCAGAAGCCCCTGCTTTTCATGTTCCAAGACTAAGGAAAGGTCAGAAAGAGAGAAAGCAGAGGAGGGCAGTGTGGCAGGGCGGCTGCTCACTGAGGCTCAGGAGCCAAGTCGAGTCTCCCCTCTTCCCCGCTTAGCTGTCCGGTCTTGGGCAAAACATTCTGAAGATCTTCCACTTCATTTCTCTGACTTATTAGCTTCTTCACAAATGAAAGGATCCTTTAACAATCCCTGTCTCCTAGCATTGTCACAGCTGCGAAGTGTTGTCTAGAGACACTACTAATGATGAGCGAGTCATCACAGGGCCGTGCAGTAAACATCATAGTATTGCACTAATATCCATGACCTTACATCGGTTCTTTCAGTCAGTGCATCTTTCCTGAGGATCAGTTTTGCTCCCAAAATGTGGATGACAAAAGTCGCAAATGCTTTAAGACTCCTTCCTTTATAGAATGATACATAGGGGGTAAATGCTCCCTAAGTAACCTAGAAAACAGGAATAAACTCAAGTGGAAACTGTAATGCCGGCCTGTTGTTTTGCTTTGATTTATTTTGTGTTTTGCAGAGTTGGAATTGAACCTAGGATGTTGCACATGCTAAGCAATTCCTCTACCATTGGGCTACATCCCTACTCCCTGGCCCATTGTGGGTGTGCGTGTTGGGGTTTTTTTGTTTTGACTTAATCTCTATATTATATCTACATAAGCTATTTTGGTCAGGAGAAGGGAACTGCAACAAAAGAACAAAAAATATTAAATTGAGTCAAATGACAATTTTTAAAATAAATAGAAACAAATTTGGGGGTTGCTGAAAACTAAAATGCGAATAATTAAACTATTACAAGCCAGGCGTGGTGGCGCACGACTTTAATCCCAGCACTTGGGAGGCTGAGGTAGGAGGAGCGTTGTGAGTGAAAGGCCGGCTTGGGCTACAACATGAGCACAAGACCGGCCTGAGCTACATAGCGCGACTCGGCCTCAAAAAACTAGGGCCAGGAGATTGGCTCAGTGGCTTAAGCACCTATCTGGCAGGCACAAGCTTGTGAGTTTGATCCCTGGTGCCGCAAAAAAAATAAATAAATAAAATAAAATAAACTATTGCATAACTCTGGTCAATGAAATATGTTTATCTGGTAATTTACTCAATAAGCATAATCATCTGTATTATTTAGTAAGATGTGGTATTTCAAATACTTGTATGTCTTTTTGAGCTTTTATATAATTAAAAGTTTAATTTAAAAAGAGTTCAGTCAATTGATTTGCAATCCAATTCCTATATTTTGTTTCTGTTTTGAAAGAAATGTATTTGAGTACATTCACAGATGTCTGTTTTCCCAAGTAAACATGGCTGGAATCATTTTTAGTGGAACACCAGGTAATCTTACTTTAGTCATCAGTGAAACAAATGGAAACGCTGGCAGGTCTAGAACTCACCAACTCATCTCAAAAGTCTAATTCATGTTTTAAAAAATAAAATCACTGGTGTTTTCTAGGTCTGAGTTAATAGGGAAAGTAGATATCAACCTGATACCTGACATCGCAGATTTCTGTTTAATGTTCTAGGCCTCTGCAGAAAAAAAGGAGGACGTTTAAAGAAAAAAAATTACTGCCATAGAAAGGAGAGTTTGCAGTACATTTAAAATTTATCATGTGACGATCAGCAGCACGCAGGGCAATAGCAGAATCTTGTGTAAATGCAAGACCCTGCGCGCGCCTGCTTCAGAGCCTGGCTTTGGCTGACGCAAACCCAAGACGCAGCTCGCCCGCCTCGCGCAGGCAGCTGGCGCCCTGAGGCCGAAAAGCATCACGGTACCTGACGGGCACCTGTGTGTCTCCCCAAGCCGAGGCTCAGTCTGGGAACTTCTGATTCTAGAAACATTATACAACACAGAGGAAGGGAACGGGATTAGTTTATGATCAGTTAGAAAGACCGAACAACAACAACAACAAAATACCCCTTCTTTTGCACTCTTCTGTGTGTGTTTGCGTTGTAAACATTTTGGTTTTAAGTAAAATCGCCTTCATTAAATGTTTCAGATGACGTTTAATGTATTTAAATGAATTCCTTTTATGATTATTGGGAAATTTTTAATGTTATTTGATACTAATGTTTAAGGGCTGGGAGTTTGGCCCAGTGGCTTAAGCTGGGAGTTTGGCTCAGTGTCTGTCAAGTGTGAGGCTGAGTTCGATCCCCAGTGCTGCAAAAAAAAAAAAAATAGATAGATAGATAGATAGATAGATAGATACTAGTATTTAATCTATAATGTTATTAGATATTCACAGTAATATTCATAAATAGTAACTGTTACAGGGTGAAGAAACTCAATACATTGTAGTCTTAACGGTTATTTTATAATTATTGCCAGTTTGTTAGAATGATTTTTCATATTATTGTGAAAAATATGTGTTCTACCAATATTTGAGTACTCAAATCATTTTTTCTCTTCCTTTTAAAGCTCAGGATATAGATATCAAAGTTAAAGGGATTGGGCAATGAACTGGCTAATTTGTTACCTATGCATAAAATAAGTTGGAAAATAATTCAGAGATACCACTAATTATTTCCCCAGGAGTTAATAGAATGTCATACCCATAAGCACACAATTAGTCTTCACTGGACTTAATGAACTGAGTCCAATGTAGTTGAAAATAAGTGTTTTCTGGTCAAATTTCTATTTTTCCCGGATATATTACTCAGCTACTAACAATTTTTTCAGTCAGCTTGGCTATACATGTAGAGTATATTCAATTGTTTAGACAAAAGTTAATCATGCATCTAATTTATATAGACTAGTTTTCTAGGGCAAACAAAATAATGACCAAATTTCTAGTGGTTTGCTTTTCCAATTGTTTTAACTTTCAGAATAAAAAGGTTCTCTAACTGACCTAGGCAAAAGTTGCATTTAACTATCTTTTTAACTTTGGAATTTTTAAGATGAATGTATTTATTTATATATAAACTGTACTGCTTTTCCTTATTTTCTGTTTGCTTTTTTTTATTTTCAGTTTCAAGTTCTAATTCAGTGACCTAGTCCTGAAAGATTTGTCATATAAAGTATGATATGTGAGTAAACAGAGATATTTTAAATAAAATATAACACCATTTTATTAAATATTCTTTAATTATGAAAATAGAAATGCTGATATGGAGTATAAAATAATTAACTCCTTCTATCTATGCTTTCTATTAATAATGTAGATAGCACCTTCTAACCATAGCTTTATAGTACTTTGTAGTGGCACTTCTTGCAATTTTTACAATCAAGAAAAATAAAGAGTTAAAGCACTGCACATTCTTCTGTCATTTATAATGGAAACTGATGGTGAGAAATAGGACAGCTAAGGATCATGTACTACTGAGTCCTAGCTGTGTCAACGCCACAGTTTCAGTGAAACAAACATTCATAGTCACAGGGGAGATTTGGTTGAAACAAGGAATGTGTGAAGGCTCACGGGCCCATCCCAGGTTCAGTTCCTATCACAGGCCCAAGTCAGGCTGAAAACACACCAAACGCTTACTTTGCAATTAGCTTTTAGTCTGTATCCTTTTAAAATCATGCACATAAAATACACGGTATGTTTGTCCCCTCTTGTTTCTGGCCTGAGCTGCTGGGTTTATTGTACAGTAGCTGTTTCAGACCTGTGCATTTCTGTTTCCGATTCCCGGGAAGTTCTCTTTGCTGCAGGCCGTGCCCTGAAACACATCAAAAGAACCAAGTTCTACAAAAGAAAAAAGAAACTCAAGTAGGCTTGAACATACAAAGAGAGGGGGAAAGGGATGAGAAGGGCCAGGCGGAGTGCTGAATACAAAATGAGTTCAGCAGACCCCCAGGCGTCTTCATCACTTACATTTATCTTATTCTGGGAGAGGGGCGTCAAAACCAGCCCTGACATAAACCACCCACTGCCACTGACTTTGATTCTGTGTGCCTGTGTGTGTGTGTGTGTGTGAGACAGCGTGTGTTTGTGGGATGTGCATTGTACACTGAAAAGAAAGATTTCATGAGGTATCATTTTACCTCACAAAAACTAAACAGAAAAGAAAACATGAAAACACAAAAAGCCAAAGAACCAAGTAAATAAATTTATGGTGGTTTTCACTGAACTAATTTTTAGTATTCATGTTAAAATCTAATTGTGCATTGCTTTAACATCTTTACTGCAGTATTTATAATGCACCTTTTGTACTTACAAAGCATGAGAGATTTTCAATTTCTACCTACAACGTTTTACATACATTTAATATATCTCAAGGCAAAAATTCTTGGTTAAATCTCTGCAACAAGTTAGATGCTATATGATAAACGAAAAGCATAATTATAATATAAACGGTCCAAAGAGATGAAGAAATAAAAGAAATATTTCTTGAGTACATGCTAATTCTATCTCGGGAAAGATTGCCTCCAAATTTTGACTCTATGTGTCCTTTAAAAATATATTTGAATTGAAAAATCCCTTTTCTCAAATTTTATCATCCCAGTGGGATCATAGTCTTTAATGTTTGCACAGATTTTCTGGAGATAGACAATGTAATGTCAAGCCTGAATATACCACAGTCCTGCAATGGAATGGCCTGTAAATTGTGGTGGTTTGAAGGTAAGTTATTAGCAAATGAGAAAAGATGAAGTTGGAGAAAAAGAGAAAAAACAGGAAGAGAGATTAGAAAGATTTAGAAATACTGTACAAGAAGTTCAGTGCAAAGTTTTTAGAACTTGAGTACAAATTTTATTATCAAGAATGACTTTTATAAAGTGCACGTTCAAGATTTTCTCATGTACATAGGAATCTGTATTCAGGTGTGCCAATATTACTTCCTAACTCAAGTATTTAATAGTAGTATGTACAGTGTGTGTGTGTGTATATATATATATGTATATATATATATATATATATGCTCTTCTTTATTTTAGTTAGTTTTTGCTTACCTTACAGTTTCAAAGTTTTGCTTTACTGTAGTGTTACTTTTATCTCTCTAAACATTTACTGCTATCCTTTCATTGTAACATTTTAATTCTCACATATTGCTTTGATTAATTGGCACTCAATTAAAAACTAAAGTTTTAAAAAGATTTATGCCAAAGACATACGAGCACGTGGGTGAGTGTGTCCAACGTGCTCTGTGGGTCGTGCTGAACCCCGCTTTATTGGCCTGCCCTGAGCACCCTTCTCTAACGAGGCAGAAGTCTTCAGTGAAAGTTGGATCACAAGTGCTCTTCAGGCTCAGTAGAATTTTGCAGCCTTAAGGAACCACAGTGATCGTTTTTACTTTTGTTTTCTTTTCTTTTTCCATTTTCTTATGCACAAAATAATTGATAATTATAAACAATTGAGAGTTTGAGGACTATTGTGTTCAATCCCGATACCATGCATGTTAATAAGACAAAATCAAGTTTTATGATTTCATGATCATTTCTACAATGTATTTTCCCCTCTTCAAAGAAAAATAAAAGCAATAATGAAAAATCAAGCATCAGTAACAATTCCAAATGTTGATAGTCCTGGCCCAAGTGTCTTTTTCCTTCAAGACTGCTTTTTCAAATTGGCAAGTGAATTCTGTGTGATCACGTGTGCCTACGCTGTTTGCGAACTTTCTTCTCATTGGTATTTAAATCACTACACAGTCTAAACGTGACCATGGAAAAAGCAAACAGACTTTCCCAAGATTAGAAACAAAACTATTAAAAAAATAATAATAATAACCCCCCCACTGCGTTTAATCCCCATGAGCTGTGTGTGTGGTTTCCTGGCCAGACAGCTCCTCTGCCTCAGCGACTCGGGGAGAAAAGAAGACAAGAGCATCACAGCCTTTGTGTGGCCCTCAGAACCCTGGGCGGTCAAGTCATTCACTGTGCAGGGTTTACAAGCACTGGGGTCAGTCCGTCTATCCCTGACTGTCACGGTGTTCTTAGCAGGCAGTCACTTGTCTGTGGGTAGCAACCCCAGGTCATGGGCTTGGGTGTCTCTTCTTAGGCAATTTTGGCCCCCTGTGGCCTGTCTCCCCCCAGAGAAGGTCTCTTCCCCATGACTTGTGTGGCTGTGTTTTAAGTAATACGTTAACAGACCGTTTGCTAAGTTCATCATTTCCTAAGCCAGACTCCAATCTATTACGAAGACCATGTTTATCTTTTCTGATGAAATGTTTCATGATTCCCTCAAGATTAACATAGCTAAGGTCAATCTGCTCATCCAACATTTCTGTCGGTCAAAGGGACAAACATTCATTCTGCATCGAGGCTTTTCTAAGGTCAAGAGCACTGACCCTAGAGTCTTGCAGAGCTAACTCAGTCCTCTCAGCCACTTGCCAACAGTGCAACTTGGAGGAAGTTTCTGAACTTCTGATCTCCTCAGTGAAATCAAGCTGATAATTGTTACTGACTCCCAGAGTGCTGGAGAATAAATGAGATTAAGCGACTACACTAAAGTGCCCAGTGTCCCTTGTAACAATCATTCAATTCATTTTCCATATTATTATTAGACTAAAATAACCTTTGATTCATGTTTCTTCTTAATTACTTATCAGCCAGATACAGAGACCAAACCACTTGTGCTTTTCAACTTTACATTCTTAATGTTTTGAACATTGTAGACCCTCATTTCCTCAAAATGGGTTTGCTTTAACATGAATTTCAACGGGCCATCGATTCATCTTTACTTTGCTCCAACTTATACATCTCTGCCAGTTTGTTTTATCGTAATTAGAACTTCCAATAGTTCTGTCCACTCTTGTTAAAAATTCTACACTCCTCTTTCCTACCCTTCAGTCTGGTGTGCAGGGCTCAGGCCTTTGAACTCTGCTCAGTCTATACAGAATTTCATGATGCAAATTCCATTTTGATGTAGACAATTTTATGCCTTATAATTTTTATTGATAGTCAACAAATATTTATTAATGGCCTCCCATGAACAAGAGGCTCTAGATAAAGATAACAGTTTCTAAGTACGTGAAAATAAATACCGTCTCTGCCACAATGAGGCTGTCAGAGATGAGACAACCCACTCACTATAGCAACCAGGTAGGAAGCACTCTAGTAGAAGTAGAGAGCAAACAAGGGAGAACTACACTTCTGTAATGTTCTGATTTCTGATGTGAAGGCCTGAATATACATCAGAATTAAATAATTAAAATATACCAAAATACTATTTGTCACTTTGCTTTCTGCTTCCTCACACAGAGTCCCACAAGTTGTATATTCTTGCCCTCAATCAAAAGTGTCCCCAACCTTTCAAAAATTTTTGATGCCCCCAAAAATAAGTCCCATGTCTTCCAAAATTTCTTCTTTCATTATTCCAATATTTAATCTTCTTCTTCACAGCTACCATATGTACTAGTTTGCCTTATACTGCTAAGTACACAGTAGAAATCAGTGAAAATCTAATTACCCTGAGTAATGTTTGACATTGTTTTATGCATGGTAGAAGCATCTTCCTAACCAAATTATTAGCCTAGTAATGGCACAATTCATGTCTCACACAAGTTTTGACTTTTTTCCAAAGTGCCTACCTTAATTTTGATACAGTACAGTAAGGAAGCAGTAATAATGGTTTAACTTTTTTATTTCTGATGAAGAAAATGTACAACTTTTGAAATGAATATTTCTCCTTCTAATTTGCTAGTTTAAAATTCCCAAAGTTGATTGACTGTAGGACCAGTTCTATATGATGCTATTAAGTATTACTCAGAAATCGTCACACAAAAATTCTAGGGACATACCGAGTTAAACATAGAGAAATAAGATTACTTTGCATAGGATTTACCAGGGCTTTTAAAACTTGCATAATCTAAGTCTTTAAGGGAGGTAGATTTTACTCAGTATTTCCCAAATCTACTTGGTAACAAGACCCAGCTTGGAGAATTAATAGTTCAAGGAGCTCACTGGGAAATTCTGACATTATTTAAGGTTGTTAGAGCTGATTTCTATGGTTAGCAAACTCCAATCATTTGCACTGCTAACATAACTGCATATTTAACTAACTGGTAAGTACTCTCAGTCCACCAACACTACGAGAAAACCTCAGTCTTCTCTGAATTCTCTAACACTGGTAAACACTCAGTAACATGATATGTTTCCCTGATAAGGGTGCAGAGGTGGGGACAGGATCCCTCCTGAGGCTGCCCACACTCTTTGGCCCATCCCAGGTTTCTGCTGTTGATATAAAGCCCTATGGTTCTGCTATTTAATGGCAGAAATGTGGGATCTACCCTTAGGCTTCAAAAAAGAGAGAAGTTCCTTATTTAAGAGCAAGTATCAATGGCCAGTCTAAGACTGTGTTTATATCAGATTTGATCAATTACAACTTTGGTAAGATTTTATGTTGATTACTAATTAGTTTCAAAGATCACACATGACCTGGAACCAATTACCAAACGTCAAGATCTGAGATTCAAGATCTCAGGGAACAGGCCCCAGGATTTGACGTATAACTGTGCAAAAAAGGCAACTTTGGAAGAACACCATATTGACTCTCCATGTGAGAGAAATACTGACTTTATTTCCTCATGACAGTATCCAGGGCTGCGCCCAGTCTAAACTGCACATATATTCTAATTTGAACCTAATTTAAACCAAAGCCCTGACTGAAACAGGCTCTGTGAACTGGCAGCCAAGATGCCCTGCCTTCTAATGGGCGTGTGAAGTCCAGAGAACCTACAAAGCCCGAATAGGAGGAGATTGCCACAGCTGCCGTCACCTTGCTTACGATGGTCACTTAAGGTGGAGGCTACACTTTATAACTAGCGACAAGACCATGGAAAGCCAAACCTTGTCTGAACTCAACCTTGATGCGAACTTATGCTTTATTTTCTCACAGGTTTCTTCCCTGCAAAATGAAACTACGATTTCTGAAAGAAGCAACGCTTGGTCTTTACGGCCCTGTTTGAAACTTGGCAGCAATACGTGGAGAAGCCAGGCACCCAGCCAGGGTCTGCACCAACCGGCACAACTGGGAGGACCCCTGGATGACCCCTAACCTCCAGCGGCACGGGCACCTCTGATCTCTTTCCCACTTCTTGATTCCAGGACCCATTAGATCCTGAGTCCCTAAAACTGGTGAGCTGATCTATGTATTATCCTCCATCAGAGAGTCTTCTTGCGTTCACAGAAGCTGAACTCACCAGTTTGTGACCTCAGAAATCCTCGCTGTGATTTAACTGACAGAAGAGCAACGAGACTGCTGCTCTCAGCCCCGAGTCATGGTCTTGCCTGTGCTAGCCCGTTAGCCCAAGAGAGATGCTTCGACACGGTGGACTTTTTGCCTATATGCCCTGGTCAAGAGCACTCACCCTGAGATCCAAGTCTAGACCACCACAGTTTCATCCACAGCTTCTACCTGTTTGAGATTCACAAACTCAACTCTGGCTCTTGGGATGTCTGATGGTCAAGGATCCAGGGAGATGTAGAAGACCAAGGAGAACGTGCCTTGGCAGAACCTAGCAGAAAAAGACAATGACTGCTTCAACCCTTATTGAATCAATTGTGGTTGTGTTTAATCACTTTGCATTTTTTTGTTGTTGTTGTTGTTGTTGTTGTTGTTTTTGGTTTTTTTTATTTTTATTTTTATTTTTTTTGGTAACAGAATTCTCTCCATTTTACTAAAACAGTGTTGTCGTCATAGTTACCGAAATGGGCTACTTTCCTCAATGCCATCGGACATTGCCTTTATCTTCAGTGGCCCTCAAACAAATACTTTGTGCATGGATTCTTAGAGCTCTGGTTTGAATCCATACCTAGTAGATTTGTCATTGTAAACAAAGATCACTTGGATGACTTTAATACACCTTAAAATTGCAATGCCTGTGTGTACTACTCACCACCAAGATAAGTGAAATTATCTCTAGTCCTATTGCTACATTCATATAAAATACAAATTCCAGGCAAATAATCACTTGCAAATACAATAGGGAAGCATCACATAAAAAAATTTTGACCCCTTGTGAACTCAATTTTTATTGAGGACCTACTATGTGCCAAACATTGTATTAATTTCTGGGAATACAATAAATAAGTCACAAACAGTGGCCTAAGAAGTTTACATTGCAGTGGGGAAGTTGGGTAATTCAATGGCCAAGTGAGTGCTAGAGCAGTGTAGTGATAGCCATGAGAAACCCTCATCTCTTCTCCTTGGTCATCCAGGGTGGCTCACAGATGATCTTTTTATATGCCAAAGCAACCCACAAGATTAAAGCCAACAAGCAGTGGTCCACAGTGGAACCTGGCCGGTGGTAACCTAGTGGAGTGTAGTTGTTAATGTGCTATTTGTTAAACCACCTGTCTCTTAAACAGATTAGATGTTCACTTACTGAATAGCTTTTCCAGTTTGTCTTAAAACTGGTATCCCCGACACTGGGACCCTCAGATGTCTATCAGGTGGAGTCAGAGGACATGCTTCAAGCTTGGGTCCTGGCACTTCTATGGACTATGGGCAAATTGCTTAAACTCTCTGGTCTTTGGTGTTTGTCATTGCAAAATAAAATCATTCAATACTGTACCTACCTCATAGGGTTGTTATGAAAATTGAGTGAAAATGTATGTGAAAGAACTTTGAAAACTGTTCTTTTTTTAAAAAAAATCACCCCATTTTCCATGGGTTCTTAATTCTCCCCACCAAATACAATGCCATGATTTGCCAGAAGGGTATATTCTTAGCCACCCCTCAGCCTCAGTGAATGATGCAAGAAAAACCAAGGGCATGCCCTCATAGATAGCTCTTTTCAGAATGGGAATTCTGACTCTTCACAGAGTGACAAAAATACAGTCCAGAACCTCACAGTAGGAGTCATCCTGCCATCTAGACATGGCACCATTAACACACCACTAGATACAAGCACTAGCTAGCTTTCATGATAGATTACCCCAGGGCCCATGGTAGGGAGATCATCCTTGGCCCCATAAAACTAATTGCACTGTGGTGACTCAAAGAATCACCTGGGTTCCAGCTGCCAACGAAGTCACCAGCCACTCCCATTGAAACCATGCTTTTCAAAAACAGAGTGATAAACTTGTTTAAAGGAGACACTGACCCCTGACCTATTACAGTTGAAATAAAACCTATTATAGTTGAAAGAAAACTCACCCTGACTCCCTGACCTATTACATTTGGATTAGCAAGGAAGCTTCCTAGACACTCATTTAAGGAAAGGAGTGAGTGACACATTTCTTCTTTTAGCAGTGTATCCCTCAGACCAACCTGGCTCTTGCTGCTCTGATTTTCATTTATCTGTTTCCAGCCTCTCCAACAGACCCATGACAAGACATGTTCCTGACTTACAAACCTCATATGCCCCACTTACACACACACACACACACACACACACACACACACAGAGAGAGAGAGAGAGAGAGAGAGAGAGAGAGAGAGAGAGAGAGAGAGAGAATATAACAGTGAGTAATACCACCCATTTTTCTTATCTACTCCCATGGCCTAACTCTGCCTGGCCTACCATTTTTGATGATTCAGCCCAGATTCTGCATTGCCTCATCTAATTAGAGACTTTCTCATGAGAGCAGTCTTAATCCATCCCAAGTAAAAACTTTGACTCCATTTTGGTCCTGCTTGAAAGTTTAAATCAAGTATCTATGGAGTAATCACTGATACCCAGCAATCCCTTAAATAAGCATCCTTTTACCAGTTTATCCAAAATGAAAAATGTATTAGCATGTACCTCCAGGATAAAAGTTCTTCCAGGTAAACAGAATGATGATTATGGATAAAACATCTAATAGAATTTGCAACCCGGAAGTTCTAGAGTAGGACCAAAAGGCTATGATACAAAATTTCCACTATATTCCATCCCTCAAGAAAAGGAGATCATAGGAAAACTTTTCATCCAATGTTGGCATCAGTTTTCAAAATATTTTTCATGACACAAAATAATTCACAATCTCCTCCTTACTAGATGCCAGCTATTCAGTGAACCAAGAAACTCCCAGATCTAAAAACTGGAATATTGCAGTTTTACTTTAATATTTGAAATAAAGTGGAAACATTTTTGAGCAGTGTCTTACTTTGTAGTTCAGAATCCCCGCTTGCTGTGGGAAGGGAGCCAGAGGGACTCAGAGTACCCGCCACCCAAGGTCGGGGCACGGAGCCAGAGGGTCCAGCAAACAGCAAGGCCATGCCAGGGAGGAAAGCTGCTGCTGAAATCACAGATCATGCGTATGAAATGGACCGATCTCCAGGTCGTGGAAGCCAAGGAAGAATAGACAGATTCAAGTGGGGAAGCAAATGAAGATGTGGTAACAGGTATCACAGTGGACAAGGCTGCACAGGAGATGGGGTCCCCTACCCTCCTATGTCACATGTCTTACAGTAGCCTTTCATGTGACTTGAAATGTTACATCTTAGTTTCCCTTTGTGAAGTAAAATCCTCAGTTTTAGTGATTAATGCTTAATGTAGCCAGACCCAAACAGAAACCCTTCCTTACCCACAAGCATCCTTTTTATTATCTTGGTTGACATAATTTTTGTTTTCACAGGTTTTTGATTTGTTTACAAATCTTCGATAAATTATTTTATCAACAAGTTTTTGTCTATAAATCATTTCCTTGGTTGAACTCAAACTTCTTTGGTGATTAAAAGTTGGTAATAAAAATAAACTACTTTGAGTCATCATTTGTTTGTATTTGCATGTCCAGTGACATATGAGAGGGACTGAGTATTCTAACACAGATTACACATAAATAATCTTGAAGCAAGTAGAATAAAATATCAGGCAAGGGTGGCCACGAGGACATTTGACAGGGGCAGAGGATAAGCATTCAACCTCAGTCTGCAAACTCTACTTCTCTTCCAAAGGCAGAGATGCTCGGCTTGCAAACTGCAGCATCGGGCACGAGATGGCCCAGGGAGAGACAGACACCCAGGACAGATGAGAATAACGCAGGCAGCATTCTGCAGGAAGAGTGTCTGAATGCGGAGCCCAAAGCTGGCAGGAGTGCCACGCTTTTCACAGAACTCACATTAGAAATTCCAACAGCGGGTGGAACCGAGCCAGCAGCCACAGTGGTGAGGACAATGGGAAGTTTCTGTAATTAAAGTCTGAACTCTGCACACTTTCAGACAGTCTGTGAGCACTCCAGGGTCAGCAACAAAGACTGTGCTGTTGTTTTTAACGTGCTTGTTCTAACAGAACCTGGTACCAGTTAAAGTCTTTACCTTTACTGTATCATCCATTTGGAATTTGTTTTTTCATGTAGCATACAGGGGAAATAATTTAAAAATAATTATGAAATAATAGCATGCATATCATCAAATATTTAGATAAAAACATGTAGTTATTTATAGTTTAGTAAATAATTTAAAGGTAACTACCCATTCTCTAGAACCTGGTCCTTACCTTTGTTTTGAGGGAACCTGAACTAAAATGATTTATACTAGAATGGGTCTGTGGTACACAGCCTAAGATGGATTTCTGGATTGGACCACTCCTTGACCAAACAGCAATGAAAGTCTCCACTGGTAGTGGTTAGCAGGATGTGATAGTCCTCCGCCTGCTAGAGTCCTCATTACTATCTAGGACTCTCATCTGTAGCGAGTTGGGATACAGACAGATACAGGGGAAAGGCTGCGTACTGAGTTCGTAGAATATCTCTATCATTTGGGTAATGGTGGCTGTGGTTGTCATTTAAAAATACTGCACAAATGGTATTTTGCTTGTAAGTACAGTTTTCTTAAATGAAGATAGTGAGCCCAAGTCATCAACTAAGGACACAATATAAAGTTAAGAAAACCTCCAGGGAATATATATGTCCAGTATAGCCAGAGAGCAGCACAAGCTGGAAATTCGGCCTGATTGTGTGAGTAACAGAGAAAACTTACTACACAGACCTGCCAAATTTACTATGGCAAACTCAAGATCCTCTAAGAGAAGAAATGGGGACCCAAAGACAAATGAAGACCTCTGAGTGGATGTGCTCAAATGCCCATATCCTACTCAGCCATCTGGGCCTCCCGTAGTCACTCACTCACTGTCATGCAAGGGTTGCCAGCCAACCTCACTGACTCGACACCACGCAGTGACCTCGTAGAAGATGCCTCACACATAGTAGCTGCCTTCATTGTGACTTGACCCCTACTGTTTTCTAGTTTATAGACATAAAGTTAGGGCCAAATTTCAGCATGGCCCACCTAGGAAAGTATCATTCTTGTTTTGGGAGCAAAGGAATTATCTGCCAAAAATTCTGCAATGCCAGCTGCTGTTTGCAGACTGAAACCCAGTTTATGTATTAGAGGGTCTCTTGAACAAGCAGATCAGGGAAGGGCATCTGTTAAGCCTGGAAAAGGCAATTGGGTCACATAGGAGAACTCTCCAGTAAGCTAGAATGTGATGCCTTCAGGGTCCTGGGATTAGGCTGGGATGGATTTAATAAACTTGGGAGAGCATTGACCAAATAGTCTAAGAAGTAGAAATGTCAGATTTTTGAGAAAATGGGGAGAGAGGCTTCAGAAGACCTTCAGTTGATTTAATACTTAAGACTAGACATGTCATTAAATACACTTCCCAGGAGATTCCAGAAAATGCTTTATTCATCTTCAAGTTAAAGGACATTGCCAGTGTGTGTCACCGTTATAGCTGAGAAGCTCAGTGATCCCTTCTTTCTAGGCCAAGCGCACCCTCAGGAAAGTTTCCGCAGACAAGCTCCTCAGTGTCATCATGAAGATATGCTTCTGTCATAGTGGGTGGTTTTACTTAACTGTCAGTGGCAAGGTGGATGTAATTATTGTGGGGAAAGCAAACCTGAATTGAAAGCAGGGACCCTAACACCCAGGGATCCATTGGAAGAGTTTTCAGGGGTGCATAGATGGGAGATAGAGTAAGCTGAATACTGGACCCACCGCCAAAAATGTCAGCATGTAAATCCCTTAGGACTCGTGACCTTTCGTGGAAAACCGAATCAGCAGATGCGATTAAGAATCTTGACTTGGAAGATAATCTTGGATTATCTGACTATGCCTGCTGTGATCACAGTTTTGTTTTCATTTTTGTACATGCGTATGACATGCTTGGATCATACCTTCCCCCATCTGCCTTGCTCGCTCTCTCTTCTCTTTGATCCCTTTCTTCTCCATGAGTGTCCCTTCTACTTTCATGTTAACTTTTTAAATAGAGTCTACATATGAGAGAGGGCATGATACTTGGCTTTTGAAGTCTGGATTATTTTGTTTAACATGATAGTCTACAGGTCCATCCATTTTCTTGCAAATGACTTAATTCCATTTTTTCCTCACTACTGTGAATTGAACCCAGGGCCTTTCTAATAAGTTGCATCACATTCTTTTTTTTATTTTTTATTTTGAGATAGGGTCTCACTAAGTTGCCATGCTGCCCAGACTAGGCTCAGACTTGAGATCCTCCTGGTATAATAATATTTCATTGGGCATACGGTTCACATTTTTTTTTATCCAGTCATCTGTTGATGACCTACTCCATGCCTTGTCTCTCATGACTAGTTATGTGAATAAAACAGGCTATGTGGCTATAATGTGCTGATTTTAATTCTTTCATGTATACACTAAGGAAAGGTATAGGTGGGTCATAGGGTACTTTACTTTAATTTTACCTTTTTGAGAAACCTCCGTATAGATTTCCATAGTGGTTGTACTAAACTACATTCCTCACAGAATTTATTATTTTTTCATAATCTTACAGACAGTCATCCTGATTGGGGTGAGATGGAATCCCAGTGTAGTTTTGATTTGCATTTTCCTGATAGCTACAGATGTGGAATGCTGTTTCATATACTTTTACTGGATATTTACAGTTCTGAGAAGTGTCTGTCAGTCCATTTGCCTGTTCACTGATTGGGTTAATTGTTCTTTTGGTGTTAAATATTTTGAGCTTTTTATATATTCTGAACATTAACCTTCCATCAGAAGAATATCTAGAAGTGATTTCTCCCTATCCACAGCTATCTCTTTACTCTGTTAACTGTTCCCTCCTCAGCGCAGAAGCCTTCTAATTTGTTGAGTTTATTATTTCCTGAACTACTGGAATCCTATTAATCCTCTATGCACCTGAGTGCATATTTGGAAATTTTCTCCATGTTGTTTTGTACTAGTTTGAAAGTTTCGGGCCTCACATTAAGGTCTTTGACCCTTTTAGAATAACTTTTTCTCCTGGGTGAGAGATAGAGATCCATTTTCAGCCTTCCATATATGGTGGATATCCAGTTTTCCTGGGATCATTATTTAAAGGAGCTTTATTATTTCCCGACACCAGTCTTTGGTGCCTTTGCTTAGAATTGGGCGTTAGCTCTGTGGGATTGTTCCTGAGACCTCTGTTGTGTTCCGCTGTGTCTACTTTCATTCCAATACTATTTGTTTTTTGTTGCAAAGTTCTCTGGTAAATTTTAAAATAGGGATACTTTAGATACTTTTCAGCTTTGCTCTTTTTGCTTTTGATTGTTTTGACTATTGGGAATCTTTTTGTTTCCATATGGATTTTAGGATTGTTTTTTCTAGTTTTGTAAATAGGGACCTCAGTATTTTGATGGGATGGCACTGACTGTATGTCACTTTGGGAAGTATGGTTATTTTAACATTACTAATTATCCAGACCCTAAACATGTGAGACCTTCCATCTTCTGATGTCTTCTTCAATTTCTTCAGTTTTTGATCATTTCTGTTTTAGAGGTCTTTCTCATTAATTTTATTCCTGTGTTGTGCTTTTTCTTTGTTTTGAGGCTTTTGTGAATAGGATTGCTTCTTCTCCATCTATTGGGATCATGTGATTTTTATCCTTGGTTCTCTTTAATTGGTGAATTATACTTATTAATTTGTGAATATTAAAAGGCAAAATACTTGTACAATCTGAAGAGAAACCAGAGTATAATTTGCATATGTTATACCAGTTTTGTGTTTTTGAAATTAAACCAACTTGACCATAGTGTATAATCTTTTTAATGCACTACTGAAGTAAATTTGAAAGTAATTTATTGAGAATTTTTGCATCAATATTCACCAGGAATATGGCCTGGATATTGATCTATAGTTTTCTTTTTTTAACTTCTGTCTATCTGCCTGTCTGCTTTTTACTTATCAGATTTTTGGTGGCAAAGTGATATTGGCTTTGTGTAATATGCTTGGAAGAGTTCCTCTTCTAACTATTTCATGGAATACTTTGAGGAGCATTATTTTTAGTTCTTCAATAAAGTCTGGTAAAATTTAGTAGTGACTTTATCCATTCCTGGGTTTGGGAGTTTTATTGTTTGTTTGTTTGTTTAGTGAGGTTACATTTATCAAAGATAGGAAAAGAAACATGCTCTGTAGAGTAAGTGCAGGTCAGTTTAAAGTGCGGAAAGGCGTACACTGCAGGGTGAGAGCCACCGCTGTGAAAGAGGGAGCACAGTCATCTAGAGCTTAATGGCGGCCATCTTTTGTATCTCTCACTCCTCAAGCTGATATCAGGTCTTGGCCTCCTATCAAAAACCTGCTTGATTTCTCATGAGAAAAACTGAAGACAGTATTCTCTGATTAGTCCCAGGTACAGAGCTTTGGTAACTGCTGTTATGTACATTTCCAGAAACTCCATTATTGAGAGGTCACACCTATTTACTCAGCCAGTCTGCCATGCCCTAGCCCTAATCTTCTGCCTCATTTCCCACTTAGCAACATAAATTCCCATAATTCTTTGTGGGGTACAGAGGGTGTGGGGGTCTCTGTCTTCATACAGCTACTTCAGGTTGAAAGGGGCTGTAGGCCCTACCTACTGGGGATTATGTGCTCTCCAATTACCTTTGAGTGTTGTGGTACATTGGCTGGATTGAAAAGAAAAAGCCTGTCAGAAGACAATGGAAAAAAGAGTTAGTGTGTATGTAAGAAGGACAGCTGAGTTGCCTGTTTGATGGGGAAAAGTTTGGTGAATTGGTCAGGAAAGTACCTTTAGTATTAGGTTGGGGATTGGCCCCAGATATAGGAAGGAGCAGGTCAGAATTTACCTGTGGAGATAAAAGTATGGCAAAGAAGGATATTAGATAAATTACCATGTGGCTAGTTCTAGTGACTCTACTTATCTACATTCAGAGCGGAACTGGAATCTTGGGTTTTTTAAAGAGGAATTTCAAGTCTTCCAGTGGAGCAGAGGAGTAGTTTTCTTCTTTTTTGGGTGGTCCTTTTCTTCAGAAAGGCCAGGTGGAGTTGACTTTGTAGCTGCCAGTCCTTTCCAGTGTGTGTCTCTCTCCTTTGTACAGGTACTAGCAAAAGAGATGGTCTGACCTTACCAGGGTAATTGTAAGTACAGAGTGCGCAATCTCTGTAGACCTGTCAGATGGTTTCTACTCATCCTAGTCCTGTGAAATATCAAGTGACCATTTCCCGCATACGAAAGTTATAGAATTGTCCCAAAGTTTGATAGTAAATCTTTTACCGATAAAGGAGCAGGACACTGTAGGACAGTTAAAAACTCACGGTTGAACATTTGACCTTTGAATTGTGTGTCAGAGCAGGATAAAGAAGCTCTGACTAGGACTCCCCCTTAACCCCAATTGTGGCTATAGATCAAGAGGAGGGTTTTCTGATAAGGGAGTTAAAACAGAAGCTAAAGGAATTGAAATTGTTTACCTGTGACATCCGGGGCCACCCAAGGTTTCTCCCAGGATATGAAGATGTCTATAGATAGAGGCATTGCAAGCTGTCCTGGGCCCCTTCAGTCTTTTTCATTAGAATAGGAAGTGAGGGTTTTGGATGGCCTACCTCCTCCCTGGGGTCAGGAACAATCAATCCTCCAGGACCATGAGTCAGGCTCATGTCACGTCAGTCACCTGACACAATGAGCAGGGATCTAGCAGTGGGTCAGCACAGTCATGTGCCAAGTGTCCAGTTTTCTTGCAGGCCTGGATTGGCTCTGAATTTTTCCCTTGGATGACTTTGGTGTGCTTGAAGCACTGCCAATTGTGACAGCCATAATTTTGGCTTGTCTTTTTTTCTTGGCCCTTATCCTTTCATCTTCATCTAAATCTTGATTGTTGAACATGGAAAAGGTCATGTTCAGCAACTGAATCATAGGGGCCTGGAGGCCCGTCTGTAAACCTACCAGGATCTTTTGAAAATTCTGGGTCTCACTAGTGCACTAGCCTCTAGTGGAGTTCCTAGTATTTACTGACTGAAGATTGTAAGGAGGAGGTTGAAGAGATCTCCCAGTGCGGTTTTTTTTTTTTTTTTCCATTGAACTGGGGTGGGCATGGCACAATATGCCATTGAGAGACAGGTCATTTGTTTTTCCTTAGATGCCCCTTTGAATACCATGATTTGGGGGCCTTTCCAGAGATTAAGATCCATAAAAGCCTTATCATAAGGAATCCCACATTGCTTTCCTTGCCTTTTGGAAAAAAGATCTAACTGAAGAATAGAATCATCATTTAGACAGTCATTCTGTATCCATCTCTCACCATTTCCTAGTTCATCAGACTCACAGGTGGTTGAGTTCATCTTTTCTGACTGTTTCCTTTGTTGTGCTCAGGTTGTCAGGCACATGCTTCTAAATTACCCAAATTTCTGTCAGAAGACTGGACCCAAACAGTACTGCAACAGATGATAAGTTGTTAAATACAAGGGTCAAATTGTTGCAAATTTTTAAGGATACAGTTAGTCCCTGTGTTTTTGTTGGAGAATTTAGATCACTCATATTCAGGGTTAATATTGAATGGTATGTACTAGTTCCTATAATTTTGTGTACCCCTGGTTGTTTTGAATGACCTATGTATGCTTTTTTCTCATGAAGATTTTTGTAAGGGAGAAAAGAAGGCAGAAGGACAAGTCAGAGAAGAGGCTGTGACAGCCAGAACAGAGGTGAGACATACTGAGAAAGATTTAAAGTTGCTGTGCAGCTGGTTTTAAAAAAAAGAGCTATGAACTATGAAATGCCAAGAGCATGTAAGCTGGGAAAAGGAAGAAAAATTAATTCCTTGCAGAGTCTCAAGAAATAACATGACCCTACAGAAAGTTTGGATTTGGCAATGTGACATTTCAAACTTCTGTAATTCAAGAACCCTTGGGTTAAAAAAAAAAAAAAAAAACCATATGATCTCAACCAACATTTGCAGTAATTTGTTCTGATGGTGTTATGGTTTGTGTTTAGGTGGCTCCCCGGCCTCATGTAGTCATGAAGGTGGCTGAATCTAGCATTTGTGATTTGTTTGTTGTCTAGCTCTGGGATTGGTGGTTTGAGTGCTGCACCCGCCCAGAGGCAGAACCGGTATACAATGTAAAGGTAGGAAGGAGGTGTGACTTTTCCCCTCTTTTGCCCTTTTACTCTTGCCACTTGCAGCTGCCATGAATGACTGCCCCTCAGCCACACCATTCTGCCTTGGAGCCAGCTGAATATGGACTGAAACTTCCAAAAAACTGTAAGCTAAATAAACTTTCCCTTCCCTAATTTTGGGCATCAGGTATTTTGTCTCAGCAATGAGAGAAAAGTAACCAAGACAGATGGTGTTGTGGGTAAGGTCCTGTGTCCCCCCCACACACAGCCTCATGTAATCTTGGATGGGACTGAGTCTGGCATTCACAATTGGTTTGTTGTCTAGCACTGGGACTGGTGATGTGAGTGCTGTACCCACCCAGGAGTTGGGGAGCCAACATACAGTGTAAGGGCAAGAAGAAGGCAGGTCATTCTCTTGCTCTCTCTTGCTGAGTTCACACCTTGCTGTTGCAATGGCCATGAATGGCTGTCCTGCTCCACCATGCTGCATTGGAGCCAACTGAGTATGGACTGAAACTCCTGAGAACTGTAAGAAATAAAACTTTCCTTCCCTAATTTTGGGCATCAGGCATTCTGTCTCAGCAGTGAGTGAAAAGTAACTAAGACAGAATTTGGTACCAGTGGAGTGGGGTCATTGCTGTGACTAAACTTGACCATGTGGTTCAAGAGCCTTTGGAAATAGCTTGTGGGAAGAGTTTGGAAAGGTTTGGAGATATTGCCTAAATACATAGAGCTGGAAGAGCTCTGTAGGGGAGATTCTGGTCAGAGCTCAGGAGACCAGAAGGCAGACAGAGAGTCCGCTGGTAAAGACTAGGCTCAGGGGGTTTCTGTTAGGAACAAGGACTGCACTGGTTGTTGGACTCCACGTAACGTGTGTTATGACTTGGCAGAAAGTTTGTCTGCATTTTACTTATGCCCAGAGACTTTACCTGAGACTGAGATTAAGGGCAGAGGGTTGATTAGTCTGGAAAAAGAAATTTCAAGGCAGCTGAATGTTGAAACGATAGCCTGGCTATTGTTGGGGGCTTTTAGACAGATCTATGTTGTGAATCAAGAGCAAAAAGTCCAGTATGGTGATTTTAAAATTCTGAGTTGGGCCAGGAAGCTGTGGACTGTAAAGATAGAGCTGAAACCTCGATTGCTGAGAAGGAACACAGAAGTAAAAATGATGGCCTGGGGGCATCCCAGGAAAGAGTAGCCTCCACTTTTTGCAGCCTCAAGCCAGCAAAAGTGAAAAAGTTTGCTGGGAGGAAAAAGTCACAGAGTATCATGTTCTAGAGTGGTGACGGAGGCCATAGGAAGGTCCAAAATGGTGGTGGCTTCACCAGATCACAGAATGGCGGTGGCATAGACAAGTTTTTCCTCACAATCAAGTTCAGAGAGCTCAGCAATCCAGGCACTTGACCCCTACAGCCAAGAAAGAGAAAAGCCTGGCTACTGCTCCAGCTGGCAGTGGACCTTGGTGACATTCATGCTGCAATGGTTTTACATGCAAGGAAAATGTGGTGGCTCTAAGGCTAAGGCAACTTCCACCCTACCTTCAGAGGACAATATGTAAAGATGTAAGGGTGAAGCCAAAGGTGCAATGGAAAACCCAGAAGTTTGGAAAAGCCAGAAACATGGATCATCCAAGGAAAGCTACAGAAGTTAAAACTCCTGAAAGTGCCATGGGAGTGGAATCACTTAAACCTTTTGGAATTTGCAACCATATTGCTTCAGATGCTGAGTGTAGAACTCCAGGATTTAATGTTTGCCCTGCTGGATTTTGGACTTGCTTTGGTTCCAATGCTTTGTATTCCCCGGTGTAACTTTTGGAATGGTAATGTTTATCTTGTGCCTTTGCATTTTGGAAGTGTTTAACTTGTTTTCATTGGTACAGGGGGTTAAAATTAAGAGTTTGTCATAGATCTCAGAGGAGATTTGGGACTTGAACTTTTCAGCAATGCTGAAACTGTTAGGACTTTGGCAACTCTTGGAAATGGAGTAAATGACTTTTGTATAAAGGATATACATGAGTCCTTAGGGGGCCAGGGGTAAAATGATGTGGGTAAGGTCCTGTGTCCCCACCACAGCCTCGTGTAATATTGGATGGGGCTGAGTTTGGCATTCGTTATTGGTTTGTTGTCTGGTGCTAGGATTGGTGATGTGAGTGTTGTAACCACCCAGGGGTAAAGTCAACATATAGTGTAAGGGCAAGAGGAAGGCAGGTCTTTCTCTTGCTCTCTCTCACCAGTTTGCCTTGCTGTTTGGTGGCTGCCATGAATGGCTGCCCCACCACACCATGCTGCCTTGGAGCCAACTGAGTATGCACTGAAACCCCTGAGAACTGTAAGAAATAAACCTTTCCTTCCCAAATTTTGGGCGTCAGGTATTCTCTCTCAGCAGCAGGTGAAAAGTAACTAAGACACATGGTTAGTTTTATGTATCAATGGCGCTAGGCTGTAAGGCTCAATTATTCAATCAAACACTAATCCAAGTGTTGCTGTGAATGTATTTTATAAATGTGGATAGTATCTATAGTCAGTTTACTTCAAGTAATGTGGATGGGCCTTATTCGATCAATTGTAGGCCTGAAGAGCAAAACATGAGACACTTAGAAAACAAATCTGAAGGATTACCTCCTACCTAAGTTTCTAACCTGCTATCCTGCCTTACAAATTTCAGACTTTCCAAACTTTTATTTTTTAAAATAAATATGCAGTAGTCCTAGTTTGTCCATGGTTTCAGTTACTGTTCTAAAAATATGAAAAGAAAAAGTTCAGAAATAAATAATTCATAGGTTGTAAATTGTGTGCATTCTTAGTAGCATGATGAAATCATGCACCAGTTAGCTCCTTTCCCACCTAAGACATGAATAATCTCTTTGTCCATCAAACCACTTTGTACACTTCTTGCCCACTAGTGCCACCTTAGCGATCTGTGTTATCTGATTGACTGCCTCAGGATTTGTGTTCAAGAAACCCTTATTTACTTAATAATGGATCCAAAGTGCAAGAGTAGTGATGAAAAGGACAAACTAGTGCATAAAACGGGACAGTATAGATTAACTCCGCTATGTGCGCATGCTGCAGGGTATGTAGAAAAAAATAGTATGTGTAGGATTCAACATTCTCTGTGGTTTCGGGTATCTGTCGGGGGTATCAGAGCATCTCTGTCATGGATAAAGGGGAGTACTATATTTAAAAACCTTCCATTGGATCTCCTTGACTGGATAACCCTAACTGAAACATTTGTTATAGTACCAATAGGAAACACGCAGATAGCTATTAGCTTCATCTGTATCAACAGAAAAGACCAAAAGTAGGTAAAACCAGTAGGCATTACAAACACACACACACACACACACACACACACACACACACACTCTCTCTCTCTCTCTCTTTACTCATCTTTTCCTAGTTTCGACATTTCAGCAAGTTTGAACCAATCAGTGGTAAGCAGTGTCAAAGCCCCTTAAACAGACTTCCAATTCTATTTTAAATGGACTTGAAGTACAGGATGAAGCTAAAGATCATAGGATATATCTCAGAAATAAAATAAACAAATACTGAAGGGTTTTTTGGTTCAATATGTGAGCTGACATGATACCAGGAAAACCAAAACGATGACATGGATCTTTTGTTAAAGTGAAAGCATATAAAAATGCAGTGATAAATAGAGTGTACCCAAGTTTATCTACCAGGAATCCAGTGTACACAAATCTATGGTCATATTTCCATTCCCTAAGTGCATCAGCTAGATGGCACTATAGTAAAGATACAGTTTGGCTCCCAGGGTCTTGTGTCATAGAAACTTGGTCCTCCATGTGGCAATTTTAAGAGATCACCAGCTCTTTAAGGACTGGGGTTAGAGTGAGGTGCTTACATCACTGTGGGCAGGCTCTCAGAATTCATTAAGGTCTATCCACTATACTCTGAGTTACTTCTCACCAGAGAAAGTTGTAACAAGGTAGCCCTTCCCTACTGTCTGGCTTCCTGTCTTGCCATTTGACCAATCCCTCTTGCTTGCCCTTCAGCTGTTGAGATGCCACCCACCATGCTCATGACAGTCAAGCCATTGCCTGAATGATGCCACTGATGCTCCAGAAGTGTGAGCTAAATAAACTTTCCTTTCTTTGTGACATACTCAGCCTTGGGTAGTTATAGAAAGCTAATGAGTACAGGTAGATATGTTTAAAAACTGTTAGAAACCTCACATCTGATTCTTAACTTTTGGTTTAAAATCTGAAAGTGCAACCTCTGCAAGACAGTAAATTAAAAACTTGTCAGGTACTGGATGGAACTCAGAGATATAGTATCATCCCCTAAAGACATGTACCCCTAAAGGATGCAGGAAGCATAGTTTCCATCTTGTGCCTATTTAATCTGCTAGTCTGACACCTGCAAACTGATGGATCATGGCAGATAACTATAGACTACTGGGAACTTAGCCAAGTGGTAGCCTCAAACTCAGCTGCTACTCTTGCATAGCTATTGATTAGGTGAATCCATCAGGAAGAATAATTATAAGCAGTTTGCATCTATTTGGAATAACCAACACTATACATTCATGATTCTTTTCAGCAGAGTTCATGTGAGAAAAGGCCCTCAAGAATCTGGAGCTTCTACAGAACATCTTAGTAGTCCATTCTACTAATGAAATCATTTTAATTGGACCTGAGGAACAGATAGTAGATTTATAAGAAATGCTCTTGTGAGGGTCAGAGCATGAGATTAACCCTACAAGGATCCAAGATCCTGCCAAAATGGTAATGTTTATAGGATTCTATGAGTTTGTGACATGCAAGACACCTAAAAGAAACAGGCAAGTTATTACACCTTGCAGGTATGCCCCTAAATAAAATACAAAACCTGGTAGTACTCCTAGGATGTTAGAGCTACCATGCACCACATTTAAAAATACAGCTTCTGATTCCTTTACTCGTTGGCTCAAGTGACAACTAGTCTTGAATGAGGCTTTTTAGAAGAAATAAACTGAGAAAAAAGCATCGTAGTCACTTAGATCATAGGATCCAGCAGTTACCGTGGTGCTGAAGGTGTCTGTAGAGTACAGGGATACCGTGTTTACATGTTCCCATAGAAAAGTAACAACAAAGACCCATAATGGCTTGGAGTAAGGCTGTGCTGTCTGCAACAGAGAACTATTCATAACTCCCAACATAGATCCTGGATCTAACTAGAAACTTGACTCCAACCATGGAATATTAAGTGACGACTTAATTGGGAGTACTTACCCTGATGTAACTATCTCATAAACTCATAAGTCTGAGGAGAGTGCAGTATAGTGAATCCTCATATTATGGAAATGGTGCATTCTGGATCAGACCAAGCAGACCCAGAAAGTTTATGTCATTTGCGTGAGCAGGTGTTCCCCTTACATCACATAGTTACTGTTTTAGTCTCTTTCTTCCTTGCTAAAATGCAGTACCCACGCCTGCAAACTAAAGGAGAAAAGGGTTGTTTTGGATCACAATCACAGTCCACAGTCAGCTGGCTCCACGGCAGGACTATGCAACAGAAGGGCAAACCTGAGGAGAAGCTGCTGTGGTCCGCCCAGCTCACATCATGGCAACCAGGAAGCAGAGAGAGAAGGGAGTAACCCAGAAGGTAAATAGATCCTTCCAGGTCATGCCATCATCTACACCACCCCCATAACATATTCTCCTTTCAAAAGCCCCACCTATTAGCATGTAAGTCTTTGGAGGGCATTTTAGATTTAAGCCATAACACTTACATCAGTGCCTCACCTTAGTGACCTAACAGAAGAAACAGAAGAAAAACCTCAGGCCTGTTTGACAGACAGAGTGGCCTGATAACATTTGTAAGGTGAAAATAGCTTCTCTTGCACTACAGTCTGTGTCAGAGGAGGCTCTGAAGGATGATGGTGGGGGGAAATCTTACATGGTTCCTTTTGTCATCAGCTTTGTATGAAGAGAAAGACTGCCCAAGGTATGAATATGCATAAATTCCTGGGCAGAGGCTAGTTATTGAGGGATGTGTAGGGAGCAATTTTGGGAGAGTGAGGACAAGGACATATGGTGAAGAATGATGTAAATGTACTTACGGGAATCATCACAAAGTGTGCAGATTTTTTCTCCCATCAATGTATGCCAGGGATGGAGAGAGATAGAAGAAAAATAAACATTAAACAAATAACACAGAAAATTGTTTGATAATGATTATCAGTATTAAATATGAAATATTTTATTGATAATATAATATAAATGTATTTATATTGACAATCACTATCAATATAAATATAAAATACATGCCTGCATGTGGTAACCTGAGCAACTATTTTGAAGATAACACTATGCAATACAACAACCATTGTTAAATTCCTATCACCTTGTTCTGAAATCCTGTATCACTATTGTTTTGTTGTTGTTGTTGATGATGTTGTCATTTGGCTTTTATTGCTGTTTTGTCTTTGTTTGATTGCTTTTTGATTTTTCTGTGCTTTTTTTCTGTTTAAAAAATAAAGCATTGAGGAAGAGAGCAATATATATATATATATATAATAAAACAGAGAGCCAATGCTACCCCAGCGACCAGGGACTGCTTTCTTAAGCAAGTTCTGGAAGTTGAGTAAGACGTAACTATGCAAGAAAGGAACAAACATGAAAGGAAGGCTTGAAATGGAAAGATGGGGAAATGCTTTGTATGTAGGAGCAAATAAGACCAGGATGACTAGTGAGCCATAGGAGAGCCAGAGAGGAGAGTAGAAAAGAGAAACAGAGGAGATAGGGAGGAACTAGATAAAGCAGAACCTTTCCAAAGGTGTTACAGGATTCTTTACTGCTGTTCTTGATGCTGCTGCTGGTCTAACTGGTATTTCCCTGTCCTCCTTCGCTACCCATCTCCCATTCAACTTTTAGCTTTTACTTCCTCAGAAAAACAGGCCTTGATCCCCTAGATTCATGGTGGTTATTGATGCTTGTGCTTATTTTCAGAGCAATAAATAACAATGAAAATGGACCAGGCTAAAGATTCTTAAAAATTGGTATTGACTGGCATATGAATGGGATAAGTGGAGCAAGAGGAAATGAGAGCATAGTATCAAATCATTAGGAGGTAGTTTTCCTGGAGAGTGATTAAGAAGGAATAACCTGAGAAATAGGGACAAATAGCAAAGAATACGTTGTCCACATATCAAAAAAAGCTTTGGAAAGAATGTGTTCAACTATGTCAATTAAGTGAAGTCTCAGAAAATCTTCATTGATTGAGCAACATGAGTATTTACAGCAATAGAAATTAGCAAATGCTACAGGTCTGGGTACACTTTATGGTTTTGTTTTGTTGTATGCTTGAAAGCATGACAGACAAAATACTGACGATTATCCTTAAGTCTACAGCCATTTCATAATGAAAAACAGAAAAGATTGAGTATATATTCTTCTGGTACATGAAAGCTATCATCCAAAACAACAAAGTTCTCACGTTATTGATTATCAAGTGAACTCAGATATACTTTTCATATTCATTTCAGTTTTTTCTTTCTAGCAACAAATGAAAAATATCAATCAACATTCATGTGGAAATTGCATTCATTCATCAGTTGCAGCCATGGATTAGTGATAGATACAAGAATGGCAAAGATCAGTGAAATCAGTGATTGTGAGAATTAATTGGTTATAGGGATTTTATAATAAAAAACACTAAATATTTTATTGTTACTTATAAATTATGTGCCATGCATCTATTTCATTAATAATGTTTATAAAAATATTTAGATATACTATAGATGCATACAGCAATAGAAAACAGATATTCATAGTATAAGATCATAAAGAAGTTTACCTTGCCCGTATTTCAAAATAATATTCAAAGTTTTCAGCCCTTGGGAAATATTGAGGGTTTTTACAATATGAATATTTATCAAAACCTGAGAACTCATAAACTCATGGGATCCATACTTTACGTCAGTAGGCAAAGCAAGTTTTCACTTTAAAGTTTTAGCGATAACTACAGATGTCAACACACTGGGTAGAATTATTGGATTGGATTGAATTAATAACTCTAGCTGTGTAAAGAATCAACTAAATGCATTTTGCTCAATCATTTAGTTTGTTGGTTTATTTGTTTGTTTGTTTGAGACAGGGTTTCGCTATGTAGATCAGGCCTGTGCACTCACTATGTAGTCCAGGGTGTCCTCAAACTTGCAGCAATACTCCTGCCTCAGCCTTCCAAATGCTGAGATTATATGCGTGCATCATCACACAGGTTCACAATCTCAACCTTTCAGAAAAATTACAGAACCAAGAACCTTTTCAAAAAGCCATTAGAGTAAGCCACGCCATTACACATGAGTGAGTATTCCCTAAAAAGAAGGACATCCCCTTATAACATCACAATATAACCATCAAAAGCAGATAGCAACCAGGTTTTGTCAATTGTTCCAATGATGTCCTTTATTATACAAGGACCTAGTTGTAGCCTGAAATAGTTCCTGAGATTTTATTTGCCTTTTATAATCCCAACACATTTAAAGATTATAAGGTAGCTATTTTCTGAAATCTGTCCTGGTTTAGAATGGCTGGATGTTTTCTCTTGATTGGATCAAGACAGGCATCTAATGGGAGTATCTTAGACATGATGTTGTGTTTACTACGTCCTAAGAAAAAGCATATCAATTCACTTTGCCTCATTTCTGGTGAGGTAACTTCCATTTCTTGATTAAATTGATGTTTTCCATACACTTCCATGATATAGTCAATCTTTCTTTCATGTGTAATCGATCTCTATTTTGTAACAGAGAAGTGTTTATCAACCCTTCCAGGTATTCATTCACTGTTTATATCCATAAGGGTGAATTTCTTTATGTTCCAATGGTAGGTAACTGTCACTAATCTCCTTTATCTTGCCAAGTGTCCTGTACATTGCCAGTGGAAGCTCTTCAAGCAGGTTTCTGTGGTCTTTCAACCCATCTCCATTACTCTTTGAGCATTTCCTGCTGACTCCCAAAGACGGTGCAGGACAGCATCTGCTTTTCTGTCCTGTCCCTGTAATCAACCCATTTTTTCCAAGAACTCTGGCTCCTTTTGGTGGAGAAGTTTATTTAAAAACTAAAATCAGGGAATTAAATATACTTTTTTGCTAATTCAGTCTCTGAGAGAAAAAAACAGGAGTGTATACAGGTACACACACTGTATTTACTCCTATATTCCTGTATCATGTATCACATCTATTGAAAATCATAAATTCATGTCAAATCTCCAATTTTAATTCAACACTTCGGCTTCCTCCACTTCCCTGTACAGAACTCCCTTCTGTGGTAGTGAGATACCTATTCTCAGGGTCCTCAAATGAATACTGACTTCTTTTCCTCAGCCCTCTGTGCCTACCTAACCCAGCACCCACACACACACATACACAGAGGCCTCAGCTGGGCTGCAGCACCCCATGGGCCCCATACAGCGCTCACCCTGTCCCATCTGAACGTCCCAGGCCCTGGTTCTCCTGAGGGACTGCGCCACATTACTCCGCTCTAACTCCCAGGCACAGCTTCTTCCCCACCTCCCACCCCAGCTACCTCAGTCACCCCTGGAGAGGGAGAAGGAAGCCCAGACAGAAAGGGACTGGGAAGAAAAACAACCCCTGCTTATTTGAAAGTCATAAGCTATGGAAACTCTTAGAGTCTATGGAATACTCTGATTTACTCACCTAGAAAGTGAGATTAGATTTTAAAAAATAGTAATACTAATGACTATCTATCTTCAAAGCTGGCCAATGAAGACCAACTTTCTATTTATTCGGTAAATATTATAAATCTGTCAAAGGAAACTAGTATTTTGCAGTTACCTAGTCAGATTCAAAGTTTGAAGGATGCCGGCCCTGGGAAACTTTGAACATCCTGTGCATTTGGGAGCCAAATATGGGAAAGGCAGAACTTTGAGCTGAAAACCTTCAGGTGATAGAGCTGGGGAAAGTCGGTGTTTGGGGAATTAAAGGCAGGGCAGGAGATGGTGCTTCTAAGCTGCAGCTAGTCACACTGTCATACATACGCAGGTGATGGTCAACAATGCCTCTCGAAGTTTCATTTTGGCACTCACATCTACTAGCAATTGTTTTTTGAAGTAGCATATTCTGTGCACTAGGGTCGTTTGTAGCAACAGCATTATTAGTTGACTTCAATCCAGTTATCTAAATATTGGTGAGTTTTTGCCTTCCCCCCCAACATGAGATAACATTTTCTTTTTGTTTTCATCAATATGTTTTTTTTTTAATTGAGGTTTGAGTTTTTCTGGGTTTGCCTGTCTTTAACATATTTCTTTCAGCAGCGTCCAAAGACCCCACACACCAGTAAACAGACAAAATGAAGAAGAAAGAGCTGCAGGAAGATGTAGTTGGCATCATGTCAGCGTACTGTGTAGCCTTCTGTGTCTTTATGGGAGACAGGAACTCATCAGTCCAGTGGCAGAGTTCCTGCGTCGCCGAGTTCTAGACAGGCTGGATCAAGTCCCTGTGCGTACCAGAAAGACATCTTCCAGCCGCTTTGGGACCTTCCACAGCGCGATCCTTACTGCTGTTTTCACCGTCTTTCGCAGTCCATGCAACTCCACGGAAGTCGGGGGCAGCCTGGGCTGTAGCAGGTGGCGACCCATTCTCGGGCCAAGGCGGCGCAGGAGCGCTGGGCGCAGGCCGGGGCGCGTGGGGCACAGGCTAGGGCGTGCCCGACCCGGCTCCTACCCAGCGCTGTGTTGTGTGCAGATGGGCGCGGCGGGGCGAGCGCGGCCGGCGGGAGGAAAATGTTCTCGGGAGCTGGCTGCAGACCTCGCCAAGGACCTCCCGGGTTTACGCCGGGGTAGTCCACACCCTGACTAAACAGACTGCCAGGGGCGACTGAGGCTGCGGTTTCTGGGCGTGTGCTGAGGACGCACGCACAGTAGTCAGCCAAGGCCACCGAGGCGAGGGACTGGCAGCTCTCGCTCTGCAGTCGTGGAAAATGTTCGGAACCGTAGGGCACGCAGGCCCTTCTATTTGAGTTTGGCCACCTGCTTTTGCTGTGAGTTTGATCAGGAGTCCTGCTATTTTTGTGTGGAAACTGTGCATAGTACTGTAAGCTATCTTTGCCCTCACATTACACTCCGCGGAGAGGTGTCTACTGGGCGGGGTGGGGTGGGGGTCCCACCTGGCCACGGGATTGGGGCGCAGACGGGGATCAGCTCCCGAGACCGGAATTGCCAGGCAGTGACCACGTCACAGCTTCACTTTCCCTTGGGGACAAGATTATGTAACAAAGAACAATATGAGCTCCTAAAGCAAGAGGCGGAAAGGTGAGAAAATTAAGAAACTTCTTCCGAGACAACGAATGTCCTTCCCTCCTTTTATTTTCATTTTAAACTAGAGTTACTCGGTAGTTAGGAGTTACGGAGCTGTGGACGCAGACATGATGGGCGATGTGCAAGCACACGCATCTGCACGTCTGCGGCAGTGTGTAAGAGATCTGCAGGGTCGGGGGCCACAGCGGGAGCTGCGATCCGGGCCTGGAGGCGCCCAGGGCCGGCGGGTGCGCTCAGCCTGGCTCGACCCAGCCTGGAGCCCGCGGTGCCACCGCGCCCGCACCCCTCGCCGCTGGGGCGTGACCCGCCTGGAGTCGGATTACAGCCGCGATTAACATATGAATTTCACCAATTTAAAAGAAGGAAGGAGGAGAAAAAAAAAAAACCCGGCGCGGGCGCCGAGTCCTCCGCGCCTGCAACTTTCCCCGGCGTCCGGCGTCCTTGATTGGCTGCCCGCACGCGCCGGCCGCGGCCCCCATTGGCTGCGCAGACACGCGACCGGCGCGCGGAGGGGGCCGAGAGGCGCGGGAGTCGCGCTGGCGCGTGCCGCTTTTTAAAGGGGCGCAGCGCCGTCGGCAACCGGAGAAGCTTCGTTGCACGCGACCCGGTGTGTGATCTCCGAGTGTGTGGGGGAGGGTCGAGGAGGAGGAGAACCTAAGACGTGGCAGCGGAGCCCCGAGCAAGCTTTCTGTGCGCGCGTGTGTGCGTGTGTGCGCGCGCGCTGCCGGAGCCGGGTCGCCGCGCCTCCTCCGACCTGCTCCTCCGCGCCTCGGCTGCGCAATGTCCCGCTTGCTGCATGCGGAAGAGTGGGCCGAAGTGAAGGAGTTGGGGGACCACCATCGCCATCCCCAGGCCCACCACCTCTCGCAGTCCGCGCCACAGCCTCCTGCTGCCCTGCAGGCGAGGGACCATCCGGGGTACCCGGCCGAGCTGTCCCTCCTGGACGGCACCGACCCACGCGCCTGGCTGGCGCCCGCTCTGCAAGGCATCTGCACGGCACGCGCCGCCCAGTACCTGCTGCACTCGCCCGAGCTGGGCGCCTCGGAGGCCGCGGCGCCCTTGGAGGAGGCTGATGGCCGGGGGGAGCTGGGAAGGAGGAGCGGCGGGGGCGGCCTTAGCAAGAGCCCCGGGGCAGTGAAAGTGCGGGAACAGTTGTGCAAGCTGAAAGGCGGGGTGGTAGTGGATGAGCTGGGGTGCAGCCGCCAGCGAGCCCCTTCCAGCAAACAGGTGAACGGGGTGCAAAAGCAGCGGAGGTTAGCGGCCAACGCCAGGGAGCGGCGCAGGATGCACGGTCTGAACCACGCCTTCGACCAGCTGCGCAACGTTATCCCGTCCTTCAACAACGACAAGAAGCTGTCCAAATACGAGACGCTGCAGATGGCCCAGATCTACATCAACGCCCTGTCCGAGCTGCTGCAAACGCCCAGCGGCGGAGAACAGCCCCCGCCGGCGCCAGCCTCCTGCAAAGGTGACCACCACCACCTCCGTGCGGCGGCCTCCTACGAAGGCGGCGCTGGCACCGCGACAGGCGCGGGGGCGCAGCCGGGCACGGGAGCCGGCCCGCGCCCCGCCCCGCCCGGGAGCTGCCGGACTCGCTTCTCGACCCCGGCCTCCGCGGGAGGTTACTCCGTGCAGCTGGACGCTTTGCACTTCTCGACTTTCGAGGACAGCGCCCTGACAGCGATGATGGCGCAAAAAAACTTATCACCTTCGCTGCCCGGGGGTATCCTGCCGCCCGGGCCGGAGGACTCTAGCAAAACCTCACCCCGGTCTCACAGAAGCGACGGGGAGTTTTCCCCCCATTCCCATTACAGTGACTCAGATGAGGCCAGTTAGGAAGGAGACAGAACCCTAGAAACTGAGGCAGAAGCCAACTGCCCTTTTCCCAGTGCGCGGGACCGCGTGCTCTTTAATTTTTGCTCTGCAGTTGTTTAGCAACGACTCAGCTTATGACGGCAGCTACATTTGACGGTTTGCAAATGCCTCTGCCGTCCCAAACTTCTGAGGTCCATAATGTTTGATGAAACCGTGTTGTTCAAGTTTTACCTTTCCTCCTACTTTCTGCTTGCCCTATGGATAGATGCGGTGTAATTGCTGTACCCATACGCGGCATCGTGATTGTAGTCCTTGCTGCCAATACGCTGCTAAAAAGTCGCATCTTCTGCTCTGTCGCTGGTTTGGGTTTATTGTACCACCCCGGGCGTCCGTCCCGGGGTGCCGCGCGCGCTCGTCTGTGGAAGCGTTTCTCTTCCGAATTTGTTTCCCAAAATGCAGTATGAATAGCAAAGTCACTGCTTCCAAAGTGAATATCTTTTTTGCTGCGGGATTGTTAGAAAACGGGGACCTTTAGGGGTCTGTGTATTGTACGAACATACCCAGTGTGTGTATCGGATCGCGAGAACGTTTGCGTCCTTCAGGAAACGGCGCACGCACTTTATCGGCCACCGCTACTGCGGCTCCAGGAGAAATTCAGCTGCCAATTGCAGACCAGTTTTTTGTTTTTGTTTTGTTTTAAACACAGCCACTGATGATCTGTAAGCTCTTTGCTAATGTTTAACAATGAAAATTTTGAAAACACATCTAGTAGTGTCAAAAGCATTTGGTTAATTTTATTTTGCTTTGTTAGACAACTTATTTATTATTGAATGTTTTCTACCGTTTCTACTTATCTTGATTCATTTTTTTACATTTTCTATTCAAGATCATTTTATTTTAATTTAGCAAAGCCAACTGCCATTGTTTTATGTATTTTATTTTGCAAATGATAAAAATAAACTTGAAAAATAACTTTCAGTTGTCTCTCACTTATTCCATCCCAGTACCATTGGAAATAGTTTTAAAGTGACCTAAACGACTTGAAATAAGTCATCTGTTAAATGGAAACTATATGAGTTAACGGTTTTGGAGAACGTTGCAAACTTAGTGCCTTCAGGTACTACCAGAAAGTCTAGTAGAGAAACACTAGAGCTGATAAATAAATGGTGAGAAACTTTCCCTGAATTTGCAGCCCTGGTTTTGCCTTTTGGATAGCTGGGATTTTCCAGTTTTTATCCCAGGTACCAACACTTTCTTCAAGGGAAAACATAGTGTTTCAGGTCTCCTATTATCTAGTAGTAGTTTAGTTTATCAGAACTAACTGTTTTCACTCAAAAAAAAAAAAAAAGCCAAGGTGAAGACTTTTTCTTCCTAACCACCCCCCTTCACCCTCCCTCACTCCCTCCTTGTGGCTCTCATTTTCTCCCTCAGATTCTCCTCCAAGGGAGTAGTATCCGTAAGAAGGAGACGGGATAATGGAAAAGAACTCCAGGGAACGGGGAAATTGGCAATCATTCATTCAAAAATTAAAGCTTCGATCCTGTCGTTCTTGCAAGCTGTTGACTCCTTGTTTTTTTCATTTCAACCAACTCTGTTTCTTCCAACATAGAAATGAGCCTTTGCCTTTATTTGCCCTTCCAGGTTAGCTTCTATGCAGAAAACATCCAACAATCCAGAAGGTCAGTTACAGAAAGTTAACAGTGTCCCTCCCTCCCCTTTGGAGGCCCTCACTAAGGACAAGTATCTCTGGGGCTCGGGATCATAAATTTCAAAAAAGCCGAAATAGTATGTGATGGAAAGAGTAGAACAGGGATCTTTTAAAATATATATATTTTTGGCAACATAAGAATGGGACCATTTATTAAACTAAACATTCAATGATATTAAACATGGTTGAATTTGAGAAGCAGATTCTAAGCAAAAGCATTTGTTCTGTGCATTCATTGGGATAACGTATTTCAGGAAAGGAAGCACAAAAGAGGAAGTGGGGGAGAAAGAAAGAGGGGAAGAGGGAGAAGAAACTTTAATCCCCCGGCACCCTCCTCTTTCAGCACGTTGAGAATGAGAATGCCTTGAGCAAAGAGGATCTTGTCACGCCCTGTGTTTGTAGAAAAAGTAATGAATGGTTAGGAAATGTTGGTTCTGATCTCGAGCAGGGAACCTCAGAATTAACTTCATCTGTTCACCAGGATATCCATGGCTTTCAACTGGAGCTGATCAAGGGAAGTTGAAGCCTCAGCCAGCTCCTGGGGAGAGGTGAGCGGTGGCTGGAGACACTTTCCAGGAGCAGAAACAGTGCACCAGTCCTTCAGATAACCTTTTGCACCCCGGAGTTTGCGGTGCTAAGATAAGCATCGGGAATCTTTGGGCTACTGAATAAATCAAGCGATCGCTTCTAACACGTTTCCATTTCACTCTCAATGAGTGAAGCAAACAGGTATGAACAGAGCCACCTTGCAGGACGCGAGCGCGCTTGTCTTACAGTTATTCTGTGTGGTACATTTTCCTGTACATGCAGAGCCAGAGAGAAAATAGGACTTAGAGGGGTTTGTTTGTTTCCCTTTTAGGAGTCCAAGTAGGGAAAGGACAAGAAGAGAATTTTTTTTTCTCAGAGAAAGTATGTATTTCATTCTTCAAAACTATTCATGCTCATTTTGTATCAACCAACGAGGAAAACGACTTCATCAACGTTGTTAGTTTTCAAGAACTCAGAGAAATTACAAAATAGACCACTAGGAATGTTCTCCTTCAAATCTTTTATAAATGAGAAAACTGCTGCCCCGACTTCTCCCTGAATCACACAGCAAGAAAATGTCAATATTCAGACCTGCATCTTAGGACTCCTGTTCACCAGATAGAACAGTGATTCCATACATTTTTCTCTATGAAAACTGATGGTTGGAACTATAGCTATTCAAATACTGTGGGAAGGGACGCACCATAGTAAGCATATATTTATACTTTTAAATGTTAGCAGCATTATATAGGAATTGGAAATAAACCTCATCTCCATTTAAGGAAATCTTCAACATTTTTGTTTAAGCGAAATCAGATTAGAAATTCCATATTAACACTGATTGAAAAAGTGAAGACGAATTCTTCTAACCCATCCAGACAAGCACAAAATGTCAAACCACTTTGGGGTAAATTGAGTGCTAAAAGTTCCAATGAGAACTTTAACCTCTTTTCTTTCTTTCCTCTTTTTCCTTCTTCTTTTTTTTTTTTTATGCTGCCATTTCTTTGAAAGAGTTGTACCATCACATTTCCATTTTTAAGGTTCTGTTTCAGAGTTTGCATAACAAATGTTTGGCAGCTCGCTCCCTTCCACTCCATTAACAAGCTGTAACGTATAGCTGCAGGTTGCTATAATCTCATTAATATTTTGGAAACTTGAATATTGAGTATTTCTGAGCGCTCATTCCCCATATGCCAGACCACTCCTGCCATGCTGGCTGGTTCCTTTCTCTCCATTATTACCAATTAGCTTCTACCTTCCAAAGTCAGATCCAAGTATCCAAGATACTAGCAAAGGAATCAACTATGTGCGCAAGTTAAGCATGGTTAATATCACCCAAACAAACAAAGAGGCAGCATTTCTTAAAGTAATGAAGACAGATAAATCGGGTTAGTCTTTTGCTACACTGCTGGTGCCTTCTAGAATTTTATATACTTTAAGCAGCCTGCTTTATAGTCCGCCCCTGCCTCCCGCCCCATCGCCACTTTGTGGAGGGTTTTGGCTGGCCACACTTTTGGAAACTTATTTGATTTCACGGAGAGCTGAAGGAAGATTATTTTTGGCAACAGTCAAGTTTAACACGTTGTTTATAGGACATTTCGAGCTGAAGGACTTGAATGGCTAGGGGAAAAAAAAAAAAGGCAGGCTGAGCCCCTTAATTTTAACCAGTGCAGGACCGACACTTTTATGAGGCCTTTCGGTCGGTTTTGGAGAATTAAACCTGAATTCAGTAAGCAGTCTTTGATCAAAGGATATCTTGTAACGTGCCTCGCCTCTCATTGGAAAGCTCAAGAAAAAAGATGAGGAACGTCCTCTTTCTCCCTGCCCCAAAGCCCAGTTAGAACCGGACCGGGGACGCGGCGAACCCGCAGGTCACTGGGGCCGAGCTGTCTGCGGCGGTCTCCGCGCCGTGCGCCAGGGCGCGGGCGGGAGCTGGACCCTCGCGGCCGTCGGGGAGAAGGCGCAGGACCTGGGGTGCGGACGGGGATAAGGCAGAGGCGTCGCGGCCCTCGCCGCCCTCGCCTCCGGGGCCAACCAGGCCCGGACCCGGACCCACGAGCTCCCTTGCCCTCGTCTGGGCCCCTCGAAGAACAGAGAGGCGGCAGCGAACGGGTTAACTGCGGGCCGCGGGGAGCCCGCGGGAGGAGAGGAGCGGGGCGGTGAGGAGCGGGCGCGCGGGGGCGCGGGGGCTCCGGCGGCTCGGCCCGGGGCCTGGCAGCCCGGCCGGCGCGGCGTCTGGCGGGGCACGCGCTGTCAGCTGGTGAGCGCGCTCTGCTTTCAGCCGCTCCCCGGGGAGGGAGCGCGCCGCCCGCCCCCCGCACGCCGGGACCAGAGCCGCGGCTGCAGGAGCTGGGGGGGAGGGGCGGGAGGGCCGAGGGGGTGGGGAGGGGCGAGGGAGGGGGAGGGGAGTAGGAGGGAAGAGGGAGGGAGTAGGGAGGAGGGGGAAAGGAGGGGAGGGGAGGGGAGGGGAGAAAAGAGAGCCTGGCGCAGGAGGTGGGGCGGGAGCGTGGGCGGGAGCGTGGGCGCGGGGGTGGGGAGCCTGCGCGTCCTCTGAGTCCTAGATCCAGTTCCCTTCCTAGCCAGAGTTGCCTTTCCCCAATCCTGTCACCCCAGAGGGCACGCTTTTATGCTGTCAGAGCTCTCGGAATCTTAATGTTTGCTGCAGAAGCTGGTGCAAAGAGTTTGTTATTCAGGTGCCAACCCACACGCCCCGCGCTTTCCTGTGTCAGGCTGAGAGGAGAAGGGTAATTTAGGCGCTCAGGCCTTTCTTTGGGGGATCCCTCTCCCTGATTCAACTCTGCCTCCGAGGGTCCCAAAGGAACACATTAGGCTCTTGCTGCCAGTCCACTGGCTGGCTCAGCCCATTCTACAGGTTCGTACTTCTTCCTAGGGAAATGAGAAGATTGCTCCAAGGGGTGCAAAGCGAGATGTCATCCAAAATAAGTATCATAGCTGCTTTTAAAAAAAAAATAAAGAGACCTGATGACGGAGGCAGTGTCCTAGGGGCCAACTGTTTGGCCCCTGGACTGTAGGGCACAGAAAAGGTCTGCATGGTGAGAGAAAGTATCAGCTAAGATCTCAGGTGCTGTCCTGGGATTTCTCAAGCCAATTGATTCTTTGCTTCTGGGCCACTGGAGTAGTTCTCCAGGATCCCACCCGCCGTTTTCCTCCACCAAACTTCTGGAACTGGGGTGCTGGTGAAGGAGGGGCTAGGATTAGAAACGGTATGTAATGACCCAGGGCTCCCCTCCACCCCACCCCACCCCCCAGCGTGGAGAATGAGAAAGGAGTAGGTGAGTAGGTGTCACTGTTAGCCACAAAACTAGGAGATCCCTGAAAACACAGTCACCTTCTGACTGGCAGATGGAAGGAAGGCCGAGTCTTTTTACTTTCAATAATGTTATCTGCTTCTGGAAGCAGCCAACCAGATGTGTACAGGATTATTCGTTTTCTTTTTCTTCTATACCAAGAGACAGTGGTTCAGCACAGGGAAGGAGAATCCAGGAACTTGCATCCAGGATTCCCAGGGGAATCAGGCACAGGTGGGATGGATGACTCCAAAAGCGTGTGCCTGGAGGAGCTCCCACTGGAACCTTCCTGAGATTGCTTATTTACGTGGCCACTGCCTGCTAATCCTCCTTCAGTTACACTTGTAATATCCACAGATTTTTCCAAAATAAGGCAGAAACAGACCACTCAGCTTCTAAGATTCCATGACCTGATTTGTTGTGTTTAGGCAACAGGACCTAGAACATGTTTTCCTAGGCCTTAAAATCTTAACTCCAAGAATGATGCCAGCTGCCTCTTGTGGGCACAGGGACATCCCTACACGAGGTACAAGACATTTGGTTCCTGACTCTGTTTAACGTAAGAAGTTCAGTGAGAGGAGATGTGACCATGATTGTTTGCAAAAAGCAGGAAACAATAATTAACTCAGGTTACACAAACTACCAGCACAGAGGAGGGCATGGGAGGGCTATCATGAAGTCCCTGGGTTAAGGTCGGTGTTCTGAGTCACATCGCTGTGTCATAGTTCCAGCCTGAATCTACAAGGTTATCGGTGTTCACGGAGGGATTAGCCACCTATCACTTACCTGACAAAGTAGCTGGCTCTTCATATTTGTAATGATTGTCAGGAAACACAGGAAAAACAAACTTATGATTTGGAAGGCATTCATCTCATAAACTGGTGTAACTTGCTTTGGGGCTAATTCTTTTATTTCTTACAAACTCTTGGACCACAGTCTATATCTTTCCCGTTTCTTTTCTTTTTCCCCCTTCTTTTCATTAACAAATGGGCACTTACTGAGTATCAGTATATATCAGGGGAGGAAACCACTGTGAGAGATGTGCAAAAACAGTTTCTGGTATAACTTACAACTTGGTTGGGATCTCAGAAAAAATGTGGAAAGTAAGTTTTGTCCGCTGGTAAGGGTGACATTCTTCCTAGAAGTGGGCCACAACATTACGGACATCTACTTGCCATCAAATCATTTCATTTGCAGTTTCAGGGGCATCCTGTGCATGGTCTTCATTGTTTTCCTGAATGATAATAGAGATTTTAAGTGGCTTAAAACCTGGAGAGCTAGTTTTCAAAAGTCAACCACAGTCCCACTCTCTTTCTTTTGAGCTCATAGGATACTTCTATTTCTTATGATGTTGTTATAGTAGAAAGTTCATACCAGAGGGAGAAAAGTCTGGAAGAGATTGAATGGCCTGCTGAAGCCTGTGCACATATGTGGTGACAGAAACCCAGATTAGCTCCGGGTCTAGGCCAGAGCTCTTTCTAGCGCACTTCACCTGCCTTGGGTATGCATTCTGAACCAGCCATGATATCTGGACCCTCCCATTGGTGCTCAAAAGTGGAAGTGAGAGATCTTTGAACGCTTCCTTCTTACATATGTTCCAGAGAACGAGAAAGAGGAAGAGAGAGAGAGAGAGAGAGAGAAGAGAGAGAATTTCAGATTATTTCTTTGAAGCTGGTCACAGAGCAGCTTTTCTCATGTGATAAGGACACTGACTAGAGTGCTTTTCATGTAAAATACCAAATTTGCTCCTCTGCCTTGACTGACTCTGGTCATGATCAGCCTCTTGTTCTATATTTAAATTCACTTCTAATCACATACTTAAAAATCCATCCAGAGAAGAGCCCCACCTGCCCATTCACCCCTCTGCCACTTCCTCAAGCCTCAAAGGAAGGAGGAGAGGAGCCTTCACTCCTGTATCAGAGCACCAAGTCCTAGCTGGCTGTGCACTTTGGTTCTCCTCAGTACAAGGCAGTGCTAGCTAAATGACGGATCCAATTGAGGATAAGACCAACACCCAGGAGCAGAGTTTCCCTCTGGACCTGAAGTGTTACACTGCCACAGTGACCAAGTGTTATGTTTTGTGTCTGGGTGTTCCTCTAAAGCCTCATGCGGCCATGGAGGGCAGGCCTTTCAAAGATGGTCGAACTTAGAATTTGTGACTGGTTCACTGTCCAGTGCTGGGATTGGTAGTGTGAGTGCTGCACCTGCCCTGGGGTGGGTGACCTGCATGCAGTTTAAGGGAGTAAGAGAGACCTGATCTTCCCTTTTGCACTTTTGCTCTTGTCATTTTTTGGTATCAGCTACAGCCACCATGAACTGTTGCTGATCAGCCATGCCACCCTACCTTGGAGCCTGCTGAGTATGGACTGAAACCTCCAAAAACTGTAAGCTAAATAAACTTTTCCTTCCTTCATTTTTGGCATCAGGTATGTTGTCTCAGCAACGAGAGAAAAGTAATGAGGACACCAAGTGTGAGACAGCATGGAAGACAGACTTAGACAGGGTGAGGGCTAGGCGTACATCCCCTGAGAAATTCAGGCTCAGGGCAGGAAGGTCACAGGACCCACATTCTGTGGCAGGACGCTGGGTTTGGTGGGTGTAACCTTCAGAAGGGACTGGATCTGAAAGTGACAGCAGTGAGTCCAGTGATCTGTTTGGGCTCCCACACACTGTCTACATCCAGTGGAGACTGATTTACTGTAGACCAAAATCTGGGTATCCTGAATATCTGTGCTAAAATCATATCACTTTGCTTTGGTTAAAGGTGGCTCATGAGTGGTTCTTAAGGTTTATGAGTATCTAGTTTATATTCGATGTGATTGTTGTTCTGGCTTTACAACTATAGCCAAGGTTACAGTTGTTTCTATCAGTTGGTTTTCTCTGTATATCAATATCTGGATTACCTGGGTGTCATAAATAATACTGAAGCCCATTCCCAAAAAACCAGGTACTGGGCCAAATAGCTGGATCCTGGGACAGAAGCAAAGGCCAATAGTTAGGCATGCCCAGAGGATATCCCTACAAGGAAGCTACCCAGTATAATGAACCAACCAGCAAGCCCCACCACAGAAAACAAGCAAACAAAATATATATATAATATGAGAAAACAAGGCAACAAAATGCCTCCAGTAACTCCCTATTTCCCCCAAAACTGACCCAGGGAGAACTGAGTGGGAGGAAATCAAAAGCCACATGGCAGAAATGTCTGAAAAATTATCAGTGCAGGTAACAAAACAAATCAATTAGGTGTGTGATGAATTTTAAAATATAGCTAAATAGATAATGATTGTAATGGGACAAATTATCAGCAACTCTAGAGAAAACACAAATAAAAATATGGTAAAGCTAAAGAAAAAGCTGCAAAGCATGAAATTTCCAGCATAGAAAACAATGGGAATCCATAAAAAAAGTTTCAAACAGAAATCTGGGATATTAAAAATATGATTGAAAGTATGGGTAGCAGAAGTGACCAATGTGAGGGCAGAGTGTCAGATCTTGAAGACAAAGCTGTGGTTAAAGATCAGTTAAGGAGACACAGATTAAAAACAAGAGAGTACAAAAAATGGATTAAACCTCTACTAAATGATGCAAAGACTAATCTAAGAGTAATTTGAATTAGTGAAAGAAATAGAAGACAGCAGAAAGGGCATAAAAACTTGTTTAGAAAAGTAATAGTAGAAAACTTTCCAGACTTGAAAAGTAATTTAATATACAGATAAGTGAGGCATATAGAACCCTGGATAGCCATCAGAAAGAAAAACCCTCTACATCACATTGTAATTAAACTACCAGAAGAACAGAATCACAAGGATAGATTTTTTGTTTTTGTTTTTGTTTTTTGCAGCACCAGGGATTGAAGGTGCTTAAGTCATTAAGCCAAACTCCCGGCCCTAGTTTTTTGAGGCAGGGTCGCACTATGTAGCTTAGGCCAGCTTGCGCTCACATTGTAGCCCAAGCCGGCCTCGAACTCACAACGCTGCTCTTACCTCAGCCTCCCAAGTGCTGGGATTAAAGGCATGTGCCACCACACTCGGCGCAGGATAGAAATCTTAGATGCTATTAGTGAAAAACAATAAATCACTTACAAAGGAAAACCCATCAGAATTACAGAAGACTTCTCAACACAAATTTTAAAGTCAAGAAGAGGTTGGAGTGAGCTGTTTCAAGATCTAAAAGAAAATAAATACACTCCATACCAATACTGGTTGCAAAATTATCTTTCAAAGTTGATGGAGAAATAGGATACTTTCATGATACCAAATCAACAATGCAAGAAACTATGAAGGATAAACTAGAAAAAGAGAATGAAGCTAAAAATGCCAAGAGGTCCAATAGGATAAATGCACTAGGTAAAGTAAGCAATTAAGTAGAAGAAAAAGAAAGGAAAATAGCAACATGAAATGTTACAGTGACAGGAATAAGTCAGTACTTTTGAGTTATAATTATCAATGTGAAAAGTTAAAGCCATGAATCAAAAGACATAGATTAAAAGAATGAATCAAGAAACAAAGTCCAAAAGTATTCAGTATACAAAAAACACATTTAACCTAAAAAGAAATTCAGAGACTAAAAATCAAAGTATGGAAAACAATATTTCATGCAACAGGAGCCTAAAAATAAACTATCCTATTTTCATTTTAAGCCAAAACCAACCAAAAGAAACAAAGAAAGATGCTATATATTGTAGAAATATTCTACAGGAAGAGATAGCAATTATAAACATACATGCACCAAAGTATGGTACACTCAACATCATAAAATGAACATGACTGGACATAAAAAAAATCAGATATGCCTTGATGCAATTATAGCAAGGGACTTCAATATCATGACACCACAAGTAGAAAGATGAACTAAACAAAAAATCAACAGAGAAATAGCAGTGTTGAACCAAACCTTTGAACCAATATATACAGTCTCTCACCCAACAACAGAATATACAATCTTTTTGGTAGTTCATAGCACTTTCTCCAAAATAGGTCACATACTAGCTGCTAGTATGTTTAAATGCAAAGGAATCAAAATTTTACCATGCATATCACTGGGTCACAATGCAATGAAAATAGAAATCAGTGGCAGAATAAACCACAGGAATTTGAAAACACATGGTAATCAACACACTCTTGAATAACCAACAGGTCAAAAGAAATTAAGGAAGAATTAAAACAGGTCCTGGAATCAAATTATAATGCCAGTACAACATACTAGAACTTGTGGGACATAATGAAAGCAGAGGGACATTTATAGCTATGAATGCCCACATTGCAAAAAACTAATGAACCCCAATAAACAAGTGAATGGTGAATGTCAAGTCCACCCAGGTGCTTGTGCTGCTTGGCACCCTGTATCAGTACTGGGCCCAACTAAGTTCCTGCTAAGTGCCTCAGACTTACCCAAGCTGCTGCACAGTACCTCAAGTTGGTCCCTTGTGTGCTGGAACCTCTGTACAGCACCCAGTGCTGATATTGAACCTGCCTGAGTCTGTGCCAAGCATGCAGGACTGCTTGAGTTTCCACCACCACTCACTGCCCACCACATCCTCCCTGGATTCACTGGAGACAGTCTGACATCCTGCACAGTTCTGGGCTGGCTAGGTCTCCACTGGATGTCACAGGCCTTTGTGAGTCTCCACCCACTCTCTTGGGCTAGCTGGAGTCCTCACTCAGTGCTAAGCAACCAGTGCCCTCACTGGGCACACTATAGTCCCCAGTTTGCACCTTCCAACAGTCCTGGGCACATCTGAGTCTGTGCTGAGAGATCGAGACCCACCAGAATCTCTGCTCGGTGCCCAGGTTATAAAGAGGGGCTGAGAGTAATGTGATTTCTTGAATTAAAGACTGTACAACCTGAAAGAAAAACGCTCATCTGGAAATAGGTAGGAATTTTTTTCACTTTATAAATTCTTTAGTCTTCTCACCCAATTTCCCCATAGTATTTTTCAGGGGGTGGAGTCTGGAGTATTATCACCCATTTTCTCCCCACCCCTTTTCATTATTTCTTGTTTTGTTCGATTGAGTACTCCTCCTCTCTCTCTCTTCCCACCTCCTCTGTCTCTCTTTGCCTCTCTCTGTCTCTATCTTTTCTCACTATCCCTCTTTCAATTTGTTTCCTTATTATTTTTCTTTTTTCCTCTAGTTTAAACTCTTTTTCATTATTTATTCTTTTCCTTGTCGGTCTTTTCTACTATGAATTTCTTCCACACTTTAACAAGATCCTTTATTTCAATTTTTTTCACCTTCTTCCCATCTTCTATTACTTAATTTTTCAAATTCTTTTTTTTCTTCATGCTCCCATTCCCCACTACCTCTATCCTTACTAGGATAACAATTAAACTGTATGAATCTGTAGATAGTTAACTACAACATAGTATGGTTGAACACTGTTCTAAAGTTAACAGAGGCAAAATTGCTCTAGTGAATAGATACTTACTATATATCAGTATCTGATTTGTCTTACAGTTTGTACTAAAATTATAGATCCCAGTTCTATGGTTAAGATTGGTACATTTTAAAATTTTTAGTGTTTGTCAATATCCAGTTGGTATTTCATGCTATTGTGGTTGTTGATTTTTACTACCTTAGCCAAGGTGACATAATTGTTGCTATAAATTGATTTTCTCTATGTGTCAATATCTAGATTGTCTGGGGGTCATAAACAATACTGTGGCCCATTCCCAAAGAATTGGGTACTGGGCCAAATAGGCTGCAACCTTCCCTCCCAAATAAACAGAGGTGATTGGATCCTGGAGCTGAACCGAAGGCCAATAGCTATCTACACTGAGAGGACATCTCTGAAAAGTAGACAGTGACTAAAGAAGTCTTAATACTAGCAGTATTGTTACCCATTATAATCAATCTGCAAGCTTATCACAGAAAGCAAACTAACAAGCACAGAAGAGTAAATGAGAAAAGAAGGTAACAAACTGCCTCCAAATGTTCAAACTCCCACAGAGCAAATCTGGGGGCATCAAGAGGAAAGAAACCAAAAGTCACACAACTAAAACATCTAAAACAGTAGCAGTGGAGGTAAAGAGAGAGAGAGAGAGAGAGAGAGAGAGAGCAATAAGATGTTTCGTGAATTAAAAGCAGAAATATTTAAAGAGATAATGATCCTAGTAGTAAATGATCAATAAGTGTAGAAAAGACACTAATAAAAAACTAAAGGAGCTAAAGAAAGAGATTCAAGCTATGAATGACAAGCATAGAAAAGAACTGGAATTCATAAAAAAGTTTCAAACAAAAATCCAGGAGATTAAAAGTTTTATTGAAAGTGTGAGTAGCAGATGCTACCAATGTGAGGACAGAGTGCCAAAACTACAAGACAAGGATGCGGTGGATGATTGGCTAATGACAGAAACTTTAAAAACAACAAGGAAACATGAAACATTGATCCAAAAGCTGCTAGGTGCAAAGAATAATCTAAGTTTAATTGGAATTAATGAAAAATCAGAAGATAGCACAAAGGGCACAGCAAATACCTATTTACAAAGAATGATAGCAGAAAACTTTCCAAGCATGAAAAAATAATTGGACAGTCACAAAAAGGAGACACATGGAACCCCAAAAAGCCATGATCAGAAAAGAACCACCCCAAGACATATCATAGTTAAGGTTCCAGAAATCTAACACAAGGACAGAAACTTAAAATCTATTAGGGGAAAGAAGCAAATCACTTACATAGGTTAAACCAATCAGAATTATAGCAGATTTCTCAATACAAAAACTAAAGCTAAGTAGAGCAGAGAATGAAGTTTTTCAAGGCCTAAAAGAAAATAATTTCCACTGGGCGTGGTGGCACATGCCTGTAACCCCAGCACACAGGAGGCTGAGGCAGCAGGATTGTTGTGAGTTCAGGATCAACCTGGGCTACAAAGTGAGTTCAAGGGCAGCCCGAACTGCATAGCAAGACCCTGTCTCAAAAAAGACAAAAAAAAAAAAAAAAAAAAAAAAAAAAAAAAAAAAAAAAAAAAAAAAAAAAAAAAAAAAAAAAAAAAAAAAAAAAAAAAAAAAAAAAAAAAAAAAAAAAAAAAAAAAAAAAAAAAAAAAAAAAAAAAAAAAAAAAAAAAAAAAAAAAAAAAAAAAAAAAAAAGAAAGAAAGAAAGAAAAAAAGAAAAGAAAAGAAAAAGAAAGAAAATAATTTCCAACCCAGACTGTTGTATCTCACACAGCTATCATTCAAAACTAATGAAGACATAAGATATTTCTACATAAAGAACACTTAATGAAATTCATGACCATCAAACAAGCACTTCAAAAAATTCTCAAGGATGTCCTATGTAATAGTTTACTGATTGTGTCAGCTTGAGTAAGAAATGCCTAACTAAATTAGATTAACATAGTTCTGGATGTGAGTGGCACCAACAATATGCTTGTTGACTGAAGTAAAAGAGAAACAAAGAAGGAAGGCTTGCCTCTCTGCCTTCAAAGGAGCGCCAGTCTTCACCTTCATGCTGGACATCATCTCCTGGCTTCTAGCACAGACTCCTCAGCCTTCCAGTGCATAGTCTACTGCCTTCCAGCACAGACCCTTCAGCCTCCTGATACAGATTCACATGGGACTCTGCAGTGAGCTCCCAGCCGTCAAACTCTGGATCACATGGCTCTCCAGTGTGCAGATAGCCTTTTTGCACTCTTCCACACCTGACTCTATAGGCAGCCACTGTATTTCCAGCTTGTAAAAGCCCAATAGAATGAATCCATCAGGCAAGATGAGAAATTAAGCAGAATTTAAAGAAAGGAATCATCAGTGGAAAAATAATATGACAGGGGTAAGTCAATATCTATGAGTTATAAAAATCAATGGGTCTCAATTCACCAATTAAAAGACATAATTTAAGAGAATGGGTCAGGACAGACCCAACAATAAGTTGTACACAAAAAACACATTTAGCCCAAAAATAAATTCATAGACTGAATTCAATATTCCATGCAACAGGAACACAGAAAAAAAGCAGAAGTAGCTATAATAATCACAGACAAAGTGGATTTCAAGTGAAGACTGATCGGAAGAGACAAAGAAAGTCACTACATTGGTTAAAGGTAAAATTCAAGGGAAGAGATAATAATTATAAACATATATGCACCAAATACTGGCATACTTATCTTCATAAAACAAACACTCATGGATATAAAAATTCAGATAAGCACCAGTACAATTGTAATGGGGGACCCCAATACCCTACTGTAACAAATGGACAGTTCAACTAGACAAAAAAAAAAAGAAGAAATATCAGAGTTAAATCAAACCTTTAAATAAATTGACTTAACAGATATCTACAGAGTGTTCCACCCAACAATAATGAATACAATTTCTCCTCAGAAAAACATGGTACTTTCTCTAAAATAGACCACAAATCAGCCCATAAAGTATAATTAAGTAAATGCAAGAGTCAAAATTGTCCCATGCATATTATAGAATCTTAGTGAGATAAAACAAAAAATCAAAGGCAAAAGACAGCACAGAAACTATGAAACACATGGAAATTAAGTGATAACCTCTCAAATAATCAATGGATCACAGATGCAATTAAAGAAGAAATTAGACAGTTTCTACAATCAAATGATATTGCCAGTACAACATGCCAGAACCTATGGGACGTAGGGAAAGCAGCCCTAAAAGAGAAGTTGATAACAGTGAATTTCCACCTCAGAAAAATAGAGTGAGCCCAAATAAATAACCTAATATTTTGCCTCAAGGTCTAAGAAAAACATGAACAATCCAAACCCAAAGTTGATTCAGGAAAGGAAATGATACAGATCAGGAGAGAAACTGATGAACTTGAGATTAAAAAAAAAAAAGAAAATACAAAGAATCAACAAATCAAAGAATAGGTTCTTTGAAAGGTTAAACAAAATAGACAAATCCTTAGCCAAGCTTACCAAAATAAGGAAAAAAAGACCCAAATCCAAGCAATTAAAAATGAAGAAGGCAAAATCGCAATGGATTCTGCCAAAATCCAGAAGATCATCAGTAACTACTCTGAGAACCTGTACTCTAATATGTTGAAAAATTCAGAAGAACTAAATAGACTCCTAGATACATATGGATTACCAAAACTGAACCAAGAAACTATAAAAATCCAATATTGGTCAATGAAATTGAAGAAGTAATTTAAAAAATCCTATCAACTAAGAAAATTCCAGGTTCCAATGGAGCCACTGCCAAATTCTACAAGAACTTTAGAGATTTAATGCCAATACTTCTCAAACTGTTTAATGACATTGAAAGAGAAGCAATGCTCCCAAAGTCATTTCTAGTAGCAGACATTATTCTGATTTCAAAAACAGAAAAAGATCCAACCAAAAAAGAGAACTCTGGGCCAATCTCTTTACTTAATATAATACGAATTTCTCAATAAGATGCTGGCAAACAGAATGCAGCAAATCATCAAAAAGATTATACATCATGACCCAATAGGATTCATCCCAGGGATGCTTCAACATGCACAAATCAATAAATTTGATACATCACATAAACACAATCAAGGATAAAAACCATATGAACATATCAATAGATACAGAAAAAGCATTTGACAAAATCCAATATTCATTTGTGATTTAAAAATCCAAAGAAAATAAGAATACAAGGTCTTTATCTCAATTTGATAAAAGTCATTTATGATAAGCAAATAGCCGAAATCATACTAAATGGAGAAAAGCTGAAATATTTCCCTCTGAATCAGGAACAAGACAAAGATGTCCACTATCACCACTCCTGTTCAGTATATTTCTCAAAACATTAGCCAGGGCAATTAGGCAAGAGAAAAAAATAAAATGAATATGAATAGGAAAGGAGGAAGTTAATTTGCCATTATTTGCTGATAAGATGGACCTCTACATAGAAGGCCCAAAATTCCATCAAGACTCTCAGAATTAATAACCAAATTCAGTAGTGTAGCAGGATAAAAAGTCAACACTCAAAAATCAATAGTATTTCTCCAGATCAATATCAAACTCACCAAGAGACAAAATAGGGCAACAAACACTTTTCACATAGCATCAAGAAAAATGAAATACTTAGGAATTAACTTAACCAAGGAAGTGAAAGACCTCTACAATGAAAAGTATAGTATTCTGAAAAAGGAGACTGAAGAGGATGTCAGAAAATAAAAAGTTCCTGGTTATACCACACTGCCAAAACTGTGAAACAGTTTTAATGTAATCCCAATCAAAATACCAATAGCTTTCCTTACAGAACTAGAGAAAACAATCCTAAAATTCATATGAACCCAAAAAAGACCTAAAATATCAGCAACAATACAATACTGAGCAACCAGGCTAAGTGAGGAGCATCACCATCCTGAACTTCAAATTATACTACAAAGCTACAGTGATAAGAAAGAAAGAAAGAAAGAAAGAAAGAAAGAAAGAAAGAAAGAAAGAAAGAAAGAAGAGAAGAAAAGGAAAGAAAAGAAAAGAGAAAAGAAAAGAAAAGAGAAAAGAAAAGAAAAGAGAAAGCATGGTATTGGCAAAAAACAGGCTTGTGAATAAATGGAACAGAGTAGAGGGTGCAGAAATGACTCCAGGCTTAATCAGCTATGCTATCTTTGACAAATGGGCCAAATGTTTTCACTGGAGAAGACACCCTCTTAAAAATGGTGTTAGGAAAACTTGTTATTCACATGCCAAAGATTTAACCTAAATCCATATCTCTTGCCATTCTGTAAACTAAAATCAAAATGGGTGAAAAATCTAAATATTAGAGCAGAAACAATCTGTTGGAAGATGAACTAGTTAAACTCTTGAAGACATAGGCGTAGGCAAAGACTTCCTGAGCAAAACTCTAGTTACACGAGAAATAACACAAAGAATCAACAAAAGACATAACATCAAATTTAAAATCTGCATAACCAAGAAAACCACCAACTGAATGAAGACAACCCATAGGGTGGGGAAAAAAATCTTAGCCAGTTGTTCCTCAGGCAAAGAACTAACATTGATGTGAAATGAACAGACACTTCTCAGATGAAATAGTACCAATAGCCAATAAATACATTTAAAATGTTCAACATCACTGGTCATTTGAGAAATGCAAACTGAAACAGCACTGAGATTTCATCTCACTCCAGAAAGAATGACTATTATCAAGAAATCAACCAATAATAAATGCCAGTGACGCTGTAGGGAAAAAGGAACACTTCTTCATTATTGGTGGGAGTATAAATTATTACTACCACTATGGAAATAAGTATGAAGATTCCTCAGAAATCTAAATCTTTTTTTTTTTTTTTTTTTTTTTTTTTTTTTTTAGTATCGGAGATCGAACTCACAGCCTGGTGCCTGCCAGGCAGGTACTTATGCCACTGAGCTAAATCCCCAGCCCTCAGAAATCTAAAACTTGATGTTCCATTTAACCCAGTTATTCCCCTTCTAGGTACCTTTTTGAAAGAGTTAAAGACATATTACAGTGATACATGCATACTCATGTTAATGGCAGCACAATTTATAATATCTGTATCTTTGAAACAGACTATATGCCCATCAACAGATGTGGAATTTTCATATGCTGGAGTACTACTCTGCCATAAAGGAGGGTAAAGTTGAGGCACTTTTAGATAAATGGATGCATCTTGAGCCTATAATGTTAAGTGAAATAAATCATATATATATATAATATATATATAATATATATATATACATATAATATTTTTTCTTTTGCATGAGAAATCCAAAGCATGTAAAGGATCAAAACACAAGATAAATATTAGGAAGTAGAGACATCTTCACATGGGAAGAGGAACAAGAGATAAAGGGAGGAAAGAGGAAATGAAGACAAAAAGGATGTTAAAGCAGTGTTTAAAAAAGGGAAATAGAGCACTTGTAAATGGGGAGGATAAGTAGCACTGGAATCAGTGTGCAGGAAGTGGAAAAAAGTATTGAGATGTATCATGGACATGTGCACATCCCTCATGATGAATGTGATCACTGTGTACTGTAAACATACACTATGTTTAAAAAAGTAAAACAAACAAACAAACAAAAAAACCTAATCAAAAATATGAATAACTTCTTCAGTGGAAATTGAGGAGGACATCAGAAAATAGAATGATATCTCCCCTTTTTTAATAGGAAGAACCAAAGTAATCAAAATGACTGTACTTTAGAACTGATACACAGAATTAATACAATCTCAGTCAAAATATCATCAGCATTTCTCACAGATCTAGAGAAGACAATCCTGAAATTGATGTGGAACCAGAAAAGACCCAGAATAGCAAACACAACCCTAGTTAACAAAAGCAAAGCAGGAGGCATAACAATCCTGGATTTGAAGTTATGTCACAGAGCTACTATGATTGAAACATCATTCAGGAGGCTGAGGCAGCAGGATCATAGCAAGCTGGAGACCAGCCTGGGCTACAAAGTGAGCTCAAGGGCAGCCTGAACTGCATAGCATGACCCTGACTCAAAAACAAAGCAAAACAAAACAAAATAAAACATCATCCTACTGACACAAAACCAGATGTGTGGATCAGTGAAACAGAACAGAAGCTGAAAAAACCCCAGGAACATTTAGCTATTTTAACAAAGAGTCAAAACACACTGGAGAAAATGTATCTTCTTTACTAAATGATGCATGGAGCACTTCACATACACATGCAGAATATCTCTCACTATGTACTAAATTAAAGTAAAAATGAATCTAATAGTAAAGCAGAAACAATCTGCTGGAAGATAAAATAGGTATAACTCTTGAAGATGTAGCCATGGACAAGAACTTTTTGAACAGAATTGCAATGGCACAAGAAATACTGAGAATCAACAAATGAGATCATATCAAATTGACAATGTTCTGCATAGTAAAAGAACAGAGAATGGGGGAGAAATTTTGCCAGCTATTTGTTGGACAGAGGACTAACATCAAGAATATATAAATACTATGAAAAACAAAGAACGCATAAATAACTCAAAAAAATTAGACTGCCAAAGTAAAACATCCAATCAAAAAATGGGCAACCAGTGTGAACAGACACTTCTCAGGAAAAGTACAAATAATAAATATATACATGAAAAATTATTCAACACCACTGACCATTAGTGAAACACAAATTAAAACTATACTAAAATACCATCTTATTCCAGAAAGATGAAGTCATATAATAACAAATGCTGGCCAGTATGCAGGGGAAAAGGAACTCTCTGCATCGTCGGTGGGAGTATAAACTAGTGCAACCACTATGGAAATCAGTATGAAGATTCCTCAAAAAACTAAAACTAGAATTCCACTGACCCAGCTAGTCCCTTCCAAGGTGTCTCCCCAAAAGAAAGAAATCATGTTACAGGGATACATGTGTGCCCATGTCTTGAGCAGCACAAATTATCATAGCTAGGTCTTGGAAATAGCCTATATCACTGACAGCAAACCTGTGACACTCGTGCCACAGTGGGCTATTTGTATCATTAAAAGCTCTAAAAAATTCACCATCGCTCACCTTTATATTAATCAGCAGATGAATGGATAAAGAAAATGTACTATTTAGACACAAAGGGGTACTATTCTGCAGTAAAGAAAGATAAACTTGAGGCATTCATAGACATTGCAACTTGAGACCTTAAGTTAGAAACACAAGTTTAAATAGTGTATGGTTTCTCTTACATGATTCTCTCTCTCTCTCTCTCTCTCTCTCTCTCTCTCTCTCTCTCCCCGTCATATCTATCTACATCTCAAAATTCAAGATAAATAAATAAGTAGGAAGATCTTTTTCAAATGAATGAGGGAAGGAGGGAGGAGAGAGGAAGAAGACAAAAAGGGGATGGAAAACAAGAATTGAAGGAAAAAATGATGAAAACAGAACTTTTGCAAAATGGGAAGGGGAACTGGAGTTGGAAGGAGCCTGGAGGAAGTGGAAAGGTAAAGAATGAAGGAGAGAGAGAGAGACAGAGAGAGAAAATAATTAAGATGCATTATAGACATGTGTTTGTACTTGCAATGTGCTTGTAATGATGGTAGGAAAAAGGGGTTATAACTTTTGTTATTTCTTTTGGAAGAAGTGAATTTACATGCTACATTTGTAGATGTGGATTCATTCCATGATACCATACATTTTTTATATTCACTTGGTCATCTGAGCTGTTGGCTTTTTCCCTTTATTCTTCTCTCCAAGTATTTATCACTGTTCTTGTATTTCCTTGCTTTGAAAGTTTTGTTTTGTACTTGTCACGAGCCAGTGCTCCATTTTATACCATCTCTCGCCATTGGTTTGGGGCAAATTCTTTTGTATTGCTTGTCACGTGGACGCTTCCAACTTCCCCAAGAATAAAGAGGAGAGGAGGGGGTGTCTGAAAAGGAAATTAGATTTCTAATCTAAAAGGGCAGGTTTGCAAGCAGGTTCACAGAAATATATTTTAAGAT